>JARQTG010000131.1:0-195656 GCA_030142615.1 Syrista parreyssii | reverse complement strand
GGGCCAGTTTCTATTACAATCATAACGTACATTCCGGATTCTCGAAGTTATATTAGACTTCTAGACTTGTTCGTGCCGTAGAATATGAACGAATATGAGAAAATCTTATCAACGACTACGGGCAACGTTGCATTTTAAATATGTGCCAAAAATTGTCGAATTTTACACTTAGTCTTATAAGAGCCGGCTGCTCTTCACATAAGGCAAATCGTGGCAAAGCTTTTTGTACTTTTTCTTTTCTTCTCGGGCCAAAGATCAATGCATTTTTGCAAGACTGGACGAAATCGTTCTACGTCATGACTCTGAGCACTAGGTTCTTATACTCGACTGACTCTCTATCCGATAACCGATCCATGATTATTTTACAAGTGGGCCGATCTTATATATTTCGTGTCTGTCTTATTGTTACATCTGAATCGCGATTTTAGTCGACTATCGAAGGCAGGCAAAGCCGGCCTTGTGATCTCCACGCGAATTATTTAATTAAGAAATTTTCTGTTGTAACTAATGTCAACAGTTCATCGTACTTAAATAAGTTGCCATTTAAATTGCATAACATATATATATAAAACAATAATCTAGGACGCTATCATAATGATGGATCAACATAGAATTCGATATGGAACGTTATGTCCGCATAGCACCTGTCGATGAAGTTCTTCCGCATGTTAAATTACGCATGGCAATGATAGCAGCGCGTTCCTCTTACGGTAAATAATTAATTTAAACGAAAAAGAAAAAAACGACTAAGTAATCATTTAATCAAATGGATCATTTCTGTCGACGAACTGAAGCTCGAAAGAATGGAACTTACATTTCCGTGTTTCGTCAATGACATCATAATAATCGTACACCTTTTTACGTTAAACCCTTAAACATCCGAGTTTTCTATGTGGGAGTTACAATATTTACATGGAATTATTTATAGAAAAAATAAGAATACCAACTGAAGAATTACATCTTCTCTTAGTGTGAAATACCAAAGCTTGCTAATAATTATACCTATAATTGTTTTATCACCTAAGGTCTAAAACATGTAGGTCACTTATTAAAGTCTTTTTTCGAAAGCGAATTTAATAGCATCATTAAGAAATCGTTTTGCGTTATCATTTACCAAAACTTCTTAAGATACGTGGCCACAGGAAGGTGCCGATTGATCGAAGAAAAGAAAGAAACGAAGAACAATATTCCAATCGCCCGTAAAGCGCGCCAATAAAGAAAATTGAAAAATTGTGTGAAACCGGACTTCGAGTCGGGAGAAAAACATCAACTACGCAACGACATGTGAATGTCCAGGAAACACGTTGGTGCGGAGACGATCAGCGATGGACACAACAGACCACGTCTCCATACCGGAAAATTCTCCACCGAATTACATAAGCCCTATGTACGTACGTGGCTTTCCGTATGCATATCCCTATTTACACCATTCCTCTCAGTAAGTTTCGTTTCAGTATAACCAATCCGATGGGAATACTCGATAGATCATTTATTGCTTGAAAAAGAAAAACATTTCCGTCTCTAGTACTAACGTGGAGTGTATGTGTATGTTTGATTTTTTCTGGTACTACGGACTGCAAAGGTGCCTTCTATTTATGTAGGGACCTTCGGGTTTAATTCTATTATTCTTTTTGGTTGACTTAAGGAGAGAGGGTAAATTACAATTATCTCTCTCTCCCATAGATATCCTGAAAACTTGATAGCACGAGGAAGGAAGCACCGTGCACTGGTCCTTCCAGATTCGGCATCGGATCTTAGGAGCTCGATCGAATTTATTAAGTATCGAATACGTCGATCGATTGGCAATTTTATATTACGGTCACTCGGTACTGCGGGCTAATCAGACCGAAGAACGAGAGCAAAGGACAATCTGTAAAGGGGTTTCGTAAACGCCCCGAGTTCCGCACATGTATCCATTGAATGAATGCCATGGCGTCACTCGCTGTAATTGGAATAGTTACATGCGCTCGCACTTCGAGTCTTTATCTCGTGCGGTGTTACGACAGTGTCAAGACAGATGAACTAGTGCTCGAGAATTCGGTATCGACAATTGATAAATGTTACTTAGTTCCCGGGTCTGTCGGTGTAGCGGATCTGGCTGGTTCGACGTCCGCTTCTAATTCACCGGACGCACCAGTTTCCGCCTGAGCGCTACTTTCATCTCCCAGTGAATCCATCGTGATAGCAGAATCTGCGACAGAAAGAACTTTGTTTTCAAAATTCATGAACATGTTATGTACAGATATTTGTCGAAATTACAGAGTAAGAACTGCGCACCTGGGCAGGCGGGATCAGCCATAAGAGAGAACATTTTTTCTTCGGGCATATCCTTTGTCAATTCCTTAAAACGGACAACCTGATCGGAAAAGGATTGCCAAAATGATTGCCCCTCGGGTATGGTAAACATAGCCTGAAAAATAGGTATATTCGGATAGTTGGCACATGTCGGCGTAACATGCAAATTTAACATTACTAAAAATTACCTTAAATTTATTATATATATGCTCAGCCTTCTGTCTGATCAGCTCAGCCTTCTGTTTGAAGATAACCTGAATGATAAACGTTTAAATGTAGATACTTTCTATATTGCTGCCGTTATTATTGTAACTCACCACTTCTTCCTCACTTAGCTTCCAGTCTGCTAAATTGCCAATGTATCTTCGCAACTGTAATAATAAAAATATTCTGTAATGTAGGACAATACAGTGCAGTATACGGCTAACTAAATACATCACGGAACTCTAAATTGATTGTTCACATACCCTCTTAACGGTCTCAACGATATGGGGATGTTTCTTAAGCATGAGGGGATCAATGGAAAGAGCAAGCATCTCGTCCATCGCTTGCAAGCATTTGTCCGCGTTTGCACGATCCAAACCCAAATTCGATTTAATCTGAGCATCAAGCTGTAAGAGATGAGACTCTATACGAAGCCATCTGCAACGCAAAAAAGGAGTTAAGACCGCAAGTCCTCGGACGTATTTCAACGCCCTATGGACAGGTTACCTTCGTTCGTAGCACGTTGCGAGAATTGAATATCGTCCAAAGAAAATTTATTGTGAACGTGATTTGAAATAGATTGCTTTGAGGACGACATATGAGAATTTTTTTTTTCTTCTACAAAATTAAATCCAAGAAAAATAAACGATAACCACTCACCTCGGTATCGTTTCTTTAGCACAAGAGTTCTCTCTTCGCGATCCTTCGCAGTGTTTGCCATATAACACATGTATATAGCGTTCAGGAATTTTGCTTAACTCTAAATAATATACGCGCAACGTACTTTTTTTTCCTTTGAAACCTTATAGCTGCGCAGCGAACGAATCAAGGGAGACACGATCGATCGTGGACGATACATCAAAAGCTCTATGCATTATATACCTGAGCTTGTAGTTTCTGCGATAAACTGCTCCGTCCTTGGCCAAGAGTCTCTTCTCTTCTTCAGGAACGTGCACATTAAAGTCCAAAGCGTCCTTCACTTGTTCCGGTAATATTTCTCCGCTTTCGAGCTGGGACTTCAATTTCATCGCGTTTCTGGCCGTGGTCCAATCCCACTGCGTACGTGCCTTCTCACTTTCGAAAGCCTTGGGTCTATTAATGTCAAGTTTAATTCCAACGTACTCCCCAGCGAATGTGCGGGCCAGGAGGCAACGACCGTCCGAGTCCGAAGACGTGGTGCTAGATACGATGAGGCCATCTATCCCTGCTCCCTCCATACTGTTCTTTTCTAAGAGAAAAATTGGAATATTTTCAAATAGAATCATGCATAGCGTATGGAGAGAAAAATTAAATCTTGGCCTTACTTTCTAACGAAATTCTTTTTTTGTAGCCCCCGGATGGAGAAGCCTGGTTATCGGATAAATCGTCGGCCTTGCCTTTACCACGGTTCTTCGTACTTCCAGAATTCTCTGCAACATAAATGAAAAAGCTCAACATCCACTGCTTGTCACGGTGAATTCTTTTCTCTTCGAGTCACTCCGCTAGGACTGAATCCTTCCTTTTCTAACATATTTTAATAGGTCACTCGATCACCTGTATATACTGATTCCTCTAGTTTGCATACGAATAAGTTGCAATAATATCGATCAAAGTCCCAGAATTCTTCAAGTAATCTCTTAAGACAGTGAAGAAGCCTTATAAAAGCACGCCTTTATTTCACGGTTAAAGTCTAAAATCATGTCGATGTTTGAAGCTAATTACCCAACAATGTGAGGTGTGAAATTTTTGTCTAGATAGTCCTGGCTTGGAAGCGATTTCTAGAGCCTTCCCCTTTATCTCTAGACTAAAACCCGTAAGGCCGTGATTCAGGTTTACTTTGACGCAACCAGTCAGCTTACCTTCCATGTCAATATTGCAGTCAGTTTTTGACTTTGAGAAGGTTCAACGATTTCGCGAAACGGGAGAGGGCACGCGTTTGCTTTCGCTACCGGGGAATACACTTAATCATGGGGAAACGTCCTACGTTTACATACTGAAAATTTTCCGTGAAACATTCTCGGATATTTATAAGAAAGACGATTGTACTACGTGCACAGTTAGGTTACATATATCCGAGAATTTCCAGGTATCCATCACTAGAACTACTAGCACTCAATAATTGACCCTTCTTTTCATTATTCACGAGAGGAAACTTCGTGACGCCATCCTGAGAAAATAAATGGTCATCATTGCTCTAGACGAATCTCTCCACTGATTCCGTATTGTCATTGGGCCGCACGATTTCCGCGATTGAATGCGAAACTCGCGACGCCGAGCTTGAAATCCACACCATACGTCTTGCGGGCCCGATCGTTTGATTTGACATTTTCCGATTCTGATGCGCTTGCCTAACTTATTTCGGTCGCTGTCAAAACATCAGACGCTTCAACCAACAAAAATCTTAATGATTTCGAAAAGACTAAAAAGGCTCCACACCACAAAAGGTAAGAAAAGGTTAGTGCTAATTGTGCAGATATGAGTGTGCGATACTAATGAAGGTATAGAATAAGTGCGAAACCTATGGGAAAGGCAAGAGGTTTTATTGGGTAACTGAATACGTTAGGTGGTACATTGCTCCGATATAAGTTTAGCTTTTTTCAAACGAATCAGGCATAGCTGCTCCAAAAGAACGAGTCTTTTCAATTGATTTGTGGTCAAAATCCGCGTTTCATCAGTTTCTGGAAGTCCTGTATTCATTTGTATTATATTGGGCGACGGGACCTGCATTTCCTCCTCTGTCGTTAGACACTCTACACTCGAGTCATTGGACATTCTATGCGTACCTTCACAAACATTATTAACTTTTTTAAGAATATAAGAATGTTGCACAACCGATGGCCACGAAATTTCGAGAGCAAGATATGAACGCACTAGGTTTTCGAAATTGGACAGAACGTAGGAAGTAGGATTATTCATAAGAAACGCGTGCATATCGAGTACATATTCCTTAATGCGTGAACAAAATCTGGAATTCTCAAGCACTTGAAAAATATCTTAAAATTATCAAAAGGGCGAGTGCTTGAGCCATATCGTTAGAGTGACTCATAAGTGGGGCTACAGTTCATGTCGCACAAAAGTTAACTATGTTATTGTGAACCAGATCCAACACTGCATCAAAGAGGCTCGAAAATTCTAATAATGACTCGCGAAATATTCTTTTAATCTTAAGAGTATAAATACCATTCTTGTCCATGGACTCAGTTTCTTCTGAACTCGAGAAGTCAGCGAAACGTTTCGGTTTAATTTTGCGTCCACTGCGGCTGACGACTTCCTTACCAGGTGATTCTTCACCCTGGGAATCCAAGGCCGACTCCTGCTTTGGAGTGCTCTCCGACATGGAACCGGATAAAGCCTTTCCTCGGCCTCGTTTTTTCTTAATTTCCGGAGTATCCTACCGAATGGATAAAAATCAAAATTAATTGTGGGTACTGTGCACATGCATATGATTTTTTTTCAATTATCTGTATGGAACTATCGCACAAGCTTCTTAACCTCCAAAAAAGCTTGTCGGCATTTCCAAGATTTTTTGTCGGGATATTTTTTTTGACAACATGGATATCTTAAAAAATGCTGTCCAATATGTCCGTGTAATCCCGCGAGGTAATAGCATGTCTAAATGTTTGATTAACATTTTTTAATCAAAACTCACTTGGTTATTAGATACAGTGAGATGAGATTTTCGTTTCATGGTTTTCTTTTTGTCACTCTCGTCAATCACCAATGGTCCACTTTCCATATCGCTGTCTGCAGTGGTTACTGCTGCTGATTCAGCTGTACTATTACTTCCTCTAACAGCTGCATCTTCACCAATTGCAGGTTCTATAAATTTAAGATAATACTGGTACTTGTCACACACACTGAGTTGTAATAATTTTAAAGTCTAGACACAAACCATCCAGATTACTGATTCCAGATCTATTTCTATCGCTCCTTAGCTCCTGTTCCAATTGTTGTAATCCTTCATGGAAAAATTTTCTCCTAAGAGGCTTACCAAATTTTGCTTTATTCTCAGCATATACAAATAACTCTTCAACCTTGCATACAGCTCTAGACAAAAATAAAATTACAATATCAATCTTCTGCTTCGTGTTTAACTTGTTAACTGTATATTATGTATTTGGAGTGAAATAAGTAATATTTAAAATAATCACAAATAACAATTTTATAAATGCAGATACAATGGCATTCCAACTTACGTTTCACCAGTGCCATAAAAATAGACACTGTACTTTGCATTCTTTGTATTAGCATCGATAACTCCTTCAACCTACAGATAATAAAAACATGTAACAATATGATTATATGTACCACATGAAACATTCGCTACATAAGAAAACCATCACAATATGGAGAGTATGATTAGACATTACTATGAGGTTTGTATGCTTAGAAAATACAATACCAAATTTCTCGATACAACGCATTATGATTGGGAGAAAGAGAAAATTGGCAGAGGATATCAAAAAGTAAATCTTATTCAGGAGTATACGTTCACATAGCAAGAGCGGCTATTAGTGGCAACCGCGTAAAAAAAACTAATAGCTTCACTATGGCCAGTATACTACTCTAAACCGTTTCAGTTCTCCACTAATTTCAGAAACGATGATCCAGTGATGCTATGCCTGACAGCAGAGTATATCTTATCGTATCAAGCTCAAAACATTTCATAAGGCAACCGATGGGAATATAAATAAAAAGCGTGTACTTACTTTGGCTGGCCATGGCGGGTAACCTCGAACTTTCGCAAATACTTTATCGCCCGCCAGAAACTTCTTCAGTAGCTTCACCATCTTGTCGATAAAATTTCATACGTTTAATGCAATATTATCCTTTGATTTTTGGCAGCCTGAACGTCTCTCACGATTTATACCATCAGTCCGGCAGAATGCATTGCAGTTAGTAATATCACATAAACCACTTAGTAAAAGATAATGTCGAAAACACACGACACGACGCGGCCTTTTCAGCTTCTGCGTTCCTCAATACTTGGCGTGCTTAGTGTCTGTTCGTGCCGCGCTATTTTAAACCCGTTTGACGTGACTCGCAGTGATTCTGTTTCGGCAGGGTAAGGTTGATCGGGCTAATCCCAAAAGATCACACACTCTACCCGCAGGTATCGTCTTCAGCAGTATTCTCTTAAAGGAATACCTACAAACGAGAAATCGTTAAGTACTGGCCATTGCAGAATTTTGTCGATCGTATGTAAAGTAATGGACAACGATTGATAACAAATTTTTCAAAGCAGCTCGGTGGTTGCAACGTCCCCAATCGGCGCTGCGAAGACAGTTGTTTTTTTTCCCAATCCCGAAATCGAATGCTTGATCATTTATTATATAACGCTTTTTTTTAATTCGAAAGTGCATAACCAATACTTATAGAATGAACAGATAATTTAGGATATACAATACGTATTAATTAAGGATAACAAAAATGTATTACCTTTATCGTAATTCATCGTTACACAATGAAGAAAAATGCGCGTTCATGTGCAAACTGTGAAAAAGCCTTTAACACGAATCGACTGACGATTATCATATATTTGCGAAAAGTATATTGCAGCGAAAAGTAAAGTTTGCAAATCCAAGTGTGTAAGAATAAAGTGTTAAAAAACACGAAGGTTAAATAAAATCTGTTTCTTTGGCCCTATTCGAAACGCAGAATTCTGGAGTGAATTG
Source organism: Syrista parreyssii (assembly GCA_030142615.1). Lineage (NCBI taxonomy): Eukaryota > Metazoa > Arthropoda > Insecta > Hymenoptera > Cephidae > Syrista > Syrista parreyssii. The sequence goes on along the minus strand of JARQTG010000131.1, from coordinate 187,503 downwards.
ATCTTATTTTGCGTGTTTTTAGGAACACCTTAAGAAGTTCGCGATTGGGGATTGCTGTTGATTGCAGTCAATTGCAGTGTAATTCGGTGCACAGTGTTGAACACGATTCGCTTGTCAAATGTATAAATGATAAACATTACGCGTATACTTTGTTTTTTTTTTCAATCAACTAGACTTAACTAGGTTGTCTCCATACAAATTTTGCTCAACACTGCTTGAATTCGGTGTCTAGACTCTGTAGGTCCCCTCACACTTGTTCCAAGTAAGGTCTGTGTCGCGAGGTAATTCGCTAACTTGTGTAAACTTCCTAATTCTCTGAATCAATTGGACTAGTTACTGGCACATGTCCCATTGGGGATAAGGCCATAAAGGAGAGAAAGAAGGAACTAGGTTGTCCTCATCATAAAGGCGACGTTGTGGCCCGTAGATGTCTGCAAAATGCCTCCGACGCGGTCTCAAACCGGCAAGAGAATCATGAAAGTCAGTCTTGTCTGATCCAGTAACGTGAATCTTATCGCTGTGAGTGTTACGCATTGTGTTTGCCCCGGTTCTCTCCAATTAAGAAGGTATAATTTTTAAAATCTTTTTTTTATTACAAGTTGTAACACAATATATGCTTGTCCCGAATTTCCGCTATCCGCTTTGATGCTCCTATAAATTGCGATCTAATGAAATTCTCCGTTTCACGCTCCTCGCCAAAATTAATAATGTATTGCATTTTCTTATGTGTTTCTTAATTTTGCAGTTGCCATAATTACCGTTATTTCTTTCTTATTGAGATCGATGAAGAATATAAAGACGACGGTGAGTACAGAAAATTGTAGGAGATATAAGCTTCTTATCGAATAGCAAACTAACAACCATGCACTATTTAAGACTACAGTATCTATATTCTCTGTAGAATTTCTGAAAAAGCTGTATGACGATTATCCTCAACAGGACACATTACTCTTGTATACTTTGCAAGTATGTAAAGCCAGATTTTATAAAACTTTCTCTAACAAACAATTTTAGTTAATAAATTTTGCTCTAAATTTATGTATGCATGTTTTCTTAAATTTGCATTGAATGTCTTAGACACTCCATGAATTAATCCTGAATTAATCTTTGTTCTTTGCATGATATAACATTAAATATTTATAGTGTTAACAAAATATTCTTGCATATTGTTTCATTATTTTTCTAAATTATTCAACTATATGTACATTGATCACTAAAATATTTAAAGATGCAACCTTATATATAAGTATGTCTCTATCATGCCAAGTAACAATATATGTTGCTAAACTTCTATATTACTATAACTTAAGAAGGGAGCAGTGGATGTTTTTTTAAAAAATAACATATATGTGCATAAACAGATGAACAGAGAGTGCTTATGTCAGAGGGATATGACACCATGGTCAGAGATGCCAACCCGTAAAAAGCGCTTCTACTGAAGTGGCTACATGTCAAGAGCCTGCTAAGTTACAATGAGACCCATTGTTTCAATTCTGTTTGTTGCTCTGCTATGTGGGATTAATTCAGCTCCCATTGGTGCAAGCAGAATATGTGCGAGTCAACAGAAAAACATAGGCAACATTTCTTTAAAACAAAACTCTGTAGATGCATCTGATAATATTTCTGATGATAACAATTTGGCACGTGTACAAGTAAGCATTTATATAAATTATATATTAAGAAGTTATACTTTTCTGTCTGCTAATACTTAATACAAAATAATATTTTTTAAAATATTTTTTGGTGAATGAAGGATTTGTTGAGAGAAACCATTCATATGCTGTAAATTTAATTTTAGAGCGATGATGATATTAAATTTGAAAATTGCAATAACTTTTGCTATGCTCTGTGGAAAGAGGATAAAACACAGAATGGTACAGAGATCACAATTTTATTCCAAGGTACTGAATTGCTTCAGTGTTTTAAGTAAAATATTGCAGTCATGATACTGTTGACTATTTGATTCAGGATGCTGGAAACAGTCTGATGAACAGAAGTGTGAAAACACAGAGTGCATAGCACTTGAACATCCAATAAAAGCTTTCAATAATGCAAAATTCTGTTGCTGCCGTGGAAACTATTGCAATTTAAATATAACTGATTCTCCCGACGTCTATCGCTCAGATAACAAATTACCTCAAACTGTGCCAGGTTAAAACTTGAAGTTTGATACTGTTGATTTCTGTAAAATCTTCATAATAAATAATAAGTGTGTCATGAATATTTCACAGCCACGGAATATTTAGATCAGTCAAATTCGGAACGATGGATGCTCATAATCGTGAGCACTTTAATATTTACGTTCCTCGTAGTATGCACGACAGCTATGCTGATTTATAGGGTTTACCGAAATAATGTATTAACAAGATTGAGAAAGCCTCTAACCTACGGAGAACAGTTTATGGAGAGTACGGCGCTCAGAACAGGAACGTACACAGTGGATCATCTAAAACTTACGACTATCGTGGGTACGTTAACGTTCAGTTCTAATTCCTAATTGCTGATAATTTGACAATGAGATGAGAATTTTTAATCAAAATTAGCAATTTGATTTAAAGGTCTTTACGAGAGTAGTATCTAATCGATGTTTTTCGGTAATACAGGCCAAGGAAGATACGGATCGGTATGGCAAGGAAGTATGGGAGATCAAGATGTGGCTGTTAAAATATTTCCATCGCATTATCGTAATTACTTCCAAAATGAAAGAGACACTTATTGCTTGCCCTTCATGGAGCATCCCTCCCTATTAAGTTATTACGGTGAGTAATGTCGTGCGCCTACATCACTTTCATGAACTGATCTGCAAAGTTTGATTATTTTATTACAATGCAGGTGTTGATGAAAGAATCAGTATGGATGGAAGTGTTGAGTATCTATTAGTTTTGAGTTTCGCACCCGGTGGTACCTTGACCGATTACTTACGAGCGCACACTGTCGACTGGATTTCATTTTGTAAAATGGGATTATCTATCGCCAAAGGACTCGCTTATTTACACACAGATGTGCGCAAAGGAGGTACGTTATGGCGCGCTTCACTGACAGAACATTTGCAATAATCCAATTATGAGATTATTACGTATGAATTCCGTATTATATCATTTTACAGAAAAGTTTAAGCCGTGTGTCGCTCACAGAGACATGAATTCTCGTAATATACTGATCAAGGCCGATGGAACGTGTTGTATTTGTGACCTCGGACTAGCTGTTCAAATATCTGGATCGAAGTACTACTCTAATGGCGAGGAACAGCATGCAGAAACTAAATCAATCAACGACGTAAGGGTTTTATATAAATTTACAAAGCATGGCGAATGATATCGGGATGCATGCTTTTTATCGTCAACCATTGGTGCGATTGTATGAAAAATTTCATCGGTCTTGAACATTATACATTTACAATTCATGCAGGTGGGCACCTTGAGGTATATGGCCCCTGAGGTTCTTGAAGGTGCGGTAAACTTAAGGGACTGCGAAAGCTCGTTAAAACAAATAGATGTATACGCTATGGGTCTGGTACTTTGGGAATTAGTTTCCCGTTGCTCCGACATATATCTTCCAGGATCAGAAGTACCATCGTATAAGCAACCTTTCGAAAATGAAATTGGTCAGTATTCGCCTAAATAAGCATTGCATCACTTATTATTTCATGATTATGACGTCTTTTATTTATTCTCGCGCAATGCTTAGGTGTTCATCCTACATTTGAGCAAATGCAAGTTCTCGTTTCTCGTAATAAGGCGAGACCCTTGTTAGATGGAAACTTAGTCGACAGACCCGGAGTCCGCTTGATCCGAGAAACAATGGAAGATTGTTGGGATTCGGATGCTGAGGCTCGACTCACTGCTCTTTGCATCGAAGAACGTCTCATGGAACTGCAGTCGCATCGTGGTAAGTATCCTCATACTGCATGCTGAAAAAAAGCGCATAAGATTTTATTTTTCTTCGACTTTTTACAGTGACAATGTATTTTACTGATGGAAGTCCCATGGTAAATCCTCACTGTGCTCTTGTGCCTTCAACCACCAATAGCCTATACAGCGAAGCACCACATCATGACAATGTTCACGTAGTTCAGCTCGCCTTGCATATCATGCAAGATATCCCTGGTACCGATGCTACCGTTGACAATCTGGTTACATTGTCTCCAACTGAAAGTGTCCCCCACGAGCACAGTTGTAAGTTTATTTTCCTTTCTATGCACTAGTTCTCATTAATTTTGGTATATAAACATTCCTTCGCTTCTCTTTATACCAGTCAAAAATTCGAACGAAGTGGCTACGTGCAACCTCAATCAAACGTTACAACCTTATCAAGGCAGGAATCCTTGCATGGAAAGAAATTTGATGTTGCACTCCGACTCCCTAGAAGAGCTCAGATGCAATGGCAATGTTTTAGTGGATAAATCATTGAAGCACGCAGCCAATGATCAGTATAAATTGTCCAGCGAAGCACAGGGTCTCGTATCTCATGATTACTTAAGTCAGCACTCAACTCAACTTGCACAACTCAGACCAGCCACTCCTATTCCGTACGTACAGAATGTCATCTCTGAGAACGGCGTACCCCTTTACAGTAAACGTAAGCAAACCAATATGCCCGAGACCTGCTCTCAAGAGAGTCCACGGAAGAAGAAATTTGGCGGATGGTCGAATTTCAAAAAACTACTTATACATAAGAAGATGCATCCGTATACCAAGTGCCAAATCGATAGAGAGGATTCAAAATCTAATCTTCTATCGAAACAGAACGTTCATCAGATCAAAGCCGTGGACACGAATGTGACGATATCTCCGAGTGGTAAATATGTCAATGGAATTGTTGATAAAAGTTCAACGTCCATCGAATTGTCAGGAAGAATCGACAAGAACGTTGTTCAGAGCAGCGCGCAAAAAAGCGAAAACGATAATGCATCGAGCGTGAGGCCATCAACATTATCCCTAGTAAATTTAAGGAACAAACGAAAGACCGACAACAATATCACCCGCCAAGAAAACATCGATAAGTTCAACGAAGTTTTTAATACTGGTACGAATTTGAACATACTCAAGGATCCGAATATCCGAATCAAGACACCTGGTGATCTTCCACCCTCTGTGAGAAAAATGCGCGGTAGAGGACAATCAACAGCGAGATTTTCCCTCTACGATGATCGTATGATGTGCAACATATTCAACGAGGAAGAGGACAGAGGTGACAAAACGATCTCGAATTCAGTGCCGTTCGGTATAGATCTCGGTGAGCATGATAGGAAGAGTTCGCCAGGGAAGCTACTCGCAAAAGATGTCACATGTTTCTAAGATGAGCTCCCGACGTCTTTCTCATAGTCTAAGTGTCTCAACTCCCCTGTCCCCTCTGTGAACAAGTCGAATACCAAGGTTACGAATTGCGAGTCGCAGCTATTGGTAGTATGTACAGCAGTTGTGAATAGTGATATCGTAAGAATTTCGTACTCGATGACTTTTCATAATGCACAATGTACAATCACAATCCGAATCGAACAAACGAGAAATAAGAGGAACGCGACTGGGTGTAAATCATCTTGAGAATATTTGTAGTCTAAAAAAGTCACGCCACATCGTATCCAGGTGTGCAAGGAGACATGTATCGTGCTTAAGGACACCTAAATAATATGTTGGAAAAAAGCACAAGCGAATGGGAAATTTAATCGGTACGCTAAACACCGTTAACTACAAACTTACAAAAAAGTAAAAGATTAATACAAATGTCATGAATTTTTCACGAATAAGACTACTTCGCGCAGAAGAACATTCTTGAACGATACGTTTTTATTTTTGAGATAGTTAATGTATTTTTCTACAGGTCACTCTAGAACTCATTTAATTTTAATAATCAAATATGGCTAATAACAATGCAAAAAATATACATACCTTTTCCGCCGAAAGACAATCGGGCTTACGATTGTCAAATTGCTTCTCCATCAGGCAAAATGAAATCTCGCCAATCTTACCTTCCTCTTATTTCTCCACAGAGACAGAATCACGACTTGAACAACAACCGCATTAGCAATGATTAGCCAGCGCAGCCATTTTAATTAATTGTACATTTAGACAGCAATCTAAAAGTATGCATTCGAATGTATGTCCATTTGATAAAGTATAATTGTAAGCATAGCGTATATATTCGTCAACTGAAATCAAGTGCAATGATAATTGATCGATTTTGTCGGACGGCTGTTACAGTTTTTTGAGTTTAAACAAGGGAAGATGAAAAAATATGATGCAACGGTATCTACTCGAAAAGCTGTTACAGCTAATGTTGCGACTTGAATAGAGTAATAGAGAATGGGAAACATAACAATAATGCACAGAACGTAGCTATCGTCGGATCCACTTTTTGCAGGGAGTTCCTTGTGAGGAGACTAGGTAGGCAACTAGAAATAATGTCTTGTGGCTGTTTGTGTGGGTACCCAGATGAATATACTTATCTTCCAAATAACTGTATTCGTCGAATTATCTGTACAAATAATCATAGCGATATATCCGCACACTACACAAAATTTCGTCCCAATTTCCAACCCTACATTCCATTTTTTTTTTTAAATGCAATTTCATTTGATCTCACATGAGAATTATTCAATGAAATTATACATAATTGTCTCAACCCTTCTCGTTGATTCATCTAAGAAAACATGCATCAGTCGTAATTCGATGTATAGTAAGAGACTGAATAACTGTAATTATTCACATACGTAACACGTTACGAAGCTCGATACTTCCAATGTAACATTGTACATCCTAAGTTCTCTCTTATAACAAGGTTTCTTCTATACAATCGTACATTTTACAATAAATATTCTTTACGTTGCATCAAGGTTTGTAGTACATTACATTTGAAAACTGTCAAGTTAAAGATTTTTGCCGGTAAGAGGAGGTATTTTTTACAAAGTCTGAGGGTCGATTGCGTATTATCACCATTGTGAAAATGCGAAAAGTGAATAGCTATTAGCCAATCACATGTCAGGGTCAAAAGAAAACAAACATCTAATTACAACAGAATTAAACCGAATATTGTTCTCTGTTTTACCTTGGTTGTGCTTAGCTTCAATGGCATCCGTCTCGTGGCGCTATTTTCGTACTCGAATTGATTTTCGTCCACCGGAAAGCATCCATTTCTACGTTTATGTTAGATAACCCGTGGTTTGGACGAGACGGACGACTGCTTTCGGCGAAATTGATCGTCTCTACACGACGACCTATTTCAACACATTCGAGATGGGTTTTGGAGAATATCCGGTGGAATATAACCCGTCTGTGCACGGTACCTATGATCCTGCGCGATACTATGGAAAACGTAAGTACCTCATTGCTATAAGAAAAATGTATTAACTTTGACTGCATTCTGAACTAATTTTAATCTACTCCTCGACAGCTGACACCCCATTCAGTCAGGTAAAACTTAGTGAACTCGGCGCCTGGTTCTCTCGTCGCAAGAAGTCTCCTCAGGCCACCGCTGCACTCATTTCACGAGGTACACACTTTTCATCTTTCTTTTTTTTTTATCAATGTCTATCATTTTCTATCGTATTGCATAAAATTGCATAACTTTGATTTTTTAGAAGAGATTCTATAGAATTATGTAACTGTACGATTCAGAGCGCGAAGCGTGCCAATTAAATTGTGAATAATGGTCAACAATTTCTATTACAGCTTTCTGGCGATGGCAGCATAAGTACATCCAGCCTAAGCGAGCTGGGGTTGCTGGATTCTTTCATATAACTTTTGCTTCAATGGCATTCTTTTATTTCATCAATTATAAAAAGATCAGTAAGTTTTCAGAAAATTTATATTGCTGCTATTTTGCAGTACCTTTGTTTTTTCACTGAACTGATAAGGATAAATGTTATTTGATATTTCAGAGGCACACCGAAACTACAAGTATCATTAAATGACATTGTTGTTATCTCCTGGCAGAAGAAATAGATTGTAGCCATTCGTTTAAATGTATCCTGCCATTTTCTCTCGTTAAATAAATACCACTGAAGATAGTACACAGTTCAAATATATTTGATACAAAAATTACATAACAACCCTTATACACGCAACACAGTCATTTTGTAACATTCTTTGCTTTTTATTTTTCCACAACTTTTCAACCTTTTGACTTTCGATTTTCAAACATTTCTAGTGAAAAAATTTGAAAATTATATGCCTGACGATTGACAGAAACAAAAAATTACAATGTTAAACAACGTTAACGAATATGTACAAAATTCAGATAATTTATCAAAAATTAATAGCATCTACTTCGGGAGAAACTCGGAAACAGAAGTATGCACGTGACGATGAAATACTTCAAAGTATAGCCATTTTACGGTAGATTTACGTTTCCTTCAACTAGGCAACGAAACTCTTAGAAGATGTACGAGAAATTTTAAAAATCGAATATGACATCAAACTGAAACGAAAGGCTCTCGAGGATGATAGCGCTGAGCTTCGAAACAACAAAATTTACATATCCGAGAAGTCTCCACCAAAGACTCTGACCCATGGACGAAGGTATATCTTAATGTTTATTTGCACAAGAATCGTAAATGAAATTAAGTTTCAACAGCTTAGAAATATATTTGCGGCAGCGCTTGCCCTAGCTGAAAAATGAATCAAGTTGGATCATCGTGAGGCAAATCTTTTTCTATCCCAGTCACAAATGTATCAAACATATATTTCTTTTAAGAGAATAATTATTCGTAGAATAATATTGAAAAATATTTATATGAAATTGTAGTTTAAGTTTTATTTCAGACTCAAGGAAAATAAATCGATTCGAAGTACACATTTGATACCAGACTAATATATTTCTTATTATTTTGATAGTCATGGTTAATGCTATGCTTCAATCACCTAAGGTTATGTGATAGCTATCAATGGCCGTAAATCACACTCAGATCAAATAGATCTTTATGGCTGCTTGTAGCTTACTCCCCATATAGGAGATACGCCAAACACCAAGCATTTGAACATTCAATTTAATATTAAGCCCTTACTTGCTTTGAAAACACATAATAAAAAGTGCTAGAACTGGCTAGGACTAACTTTGGACCATTTTGTACTTGAATGTCGTGTGTGAACGGTGCTTAATACCGTTCACGTGGATCTCAGTAGAATCTTAAGGTCGAGGAACACGCCGATTGGTTGTATACTGCTGTATACTTTACGCCATGCAATAAATCGGCCAATCGGACGAAAATCGGGGGACAAAACTCAGGTTCCCCAGCAATATGGCTGTCAGTATAAATTTGATCCTTGTAACATGCGTTTCTCTCCGATTAATTTGGTGTGTCACTCGTGTTTCTGTCGAATTTTATTAACGGCCAAGCGTAATGTGATTTTCGGAGAATCAACACGGTGGGAAACGGCTATGCGAGTTAGCTGAAGTGCGCTTAACCGTTTAATTGCATTTATATAGCAACAAGTAAGCTGCTGCTCAAACTCCTCTCTTGTTGTTATATCCATATTGTGTTGTTCTTTGACTTTCTGTTATGGCATTCAAAGCCACATTTTTGTAGATCTAACAGCCACTATAACTAGTGCACTAACTATTTTCGTATATTCTCATCAACATCAACCCCTTCTTTTCCTTTCATTGCCAAGTTTCACTCTTTCGAGTTTGAAGTCCGCGAACCAGTGCTTTGTTCCTTTTTAGTAGCGAATCTTATTTTCTCATATATTTACTTTCCTTAGATAATAGATCAATTGATCATTTCATGTGGTGTAGTAGTAACGATTTTAAGGAAATTATTCTTTTCTGTTTCAGATATCTAGCAGAACCTGTCTAGAATTTTAGACAATCATGACATCACGGTAATTTTAAAAATTCTTTTTTAATTGAATTCAAAGCATCTTGAGCATTACCACAAGGATAATTATAAGAACATATGATGCTGATGGCTTAACTTATATCATAACTGCTGTATTGTTTAAAAATGTTAGGCTAGACAGACTGTTCATATTACTGGAGACAGGGACAAATGCAGTAACGAAAAGGGCTGCTGCGCAGCAGTTGGGAGAAGCACAGAGGCTACACCCACATGAATTGCATCACTTACTAGCAAGAGTCTCGACATTACTGAAGTCACCGCAATGGGACACCAGGGTTTCTGCTGCACATGCTGTCCAAGCAATATTAGCACAGGTTCCACCTTGGGATCCACAACCATGCGAGCATGCATTTAGCACAGGTACAATTTTATCTTGTATATATAATGTTCGGTGTAAAACATTGATAATATTTACATAACTTGTTTCTTATGTGGTAAATTTTTTGCTGCCATCAGAGGAAAATGTAACCCAGCGCAAAGCAACTAGCAACAGATTGAGTTTGGAGGATTTTGATATGAGACGCATACTTGCTCGTAGTACACATCTGACTGGTTCAGAAGGTAGTGAATATGACTTAGTAGTGGCAGAGGGTGGTGAGCAATCAGCACCCCAACAGTCGGAAAAGATCATTGCTGCCAAGCTTGGTTTACATCCCCAATTGATGGGAATCGATACTGCTGAATTATTTACTGCAGAAGATTTGACTCCCGTCGTACCAATATCCGCTAGTAGCAGCCCACCGAATAAAGTGTCTGTGGATGAGACTCTCCGTGAATCTGGTGGATTGAGTAGGAGGGAAATGAATAGAGCACGACGCAAAGTCAGTACTCTTATATAATTCAAAGCTACACTACTCATATCGTTCATTATTTGCCTAACAAGTGATTGCTTGTAGGCACGACAGTCCGTGTCCAAACAGAGGTCTCGGGAGCTAGACGATACTCAGGAGCATAGTTCAAATCGATCAAAAAATCAAACACAAAGTTGCAGTGCTGGAGAACCAATCGCGAAAAAAATAAAGGCGGAAGAAGTCGGCTCACCGGAAACTACATGGAGTTACGGTCTATCAAGTGAACCTAGTAATAGTGTTCCAGACGGGACAGGGTGCTGGCCGGATTCGACAATCGACTGGCCTTTGGAGTCCTTTGCTGAGAGTCTCTGTCAGGATCTCTTCAGTCAAAAGTGGGAAGTACGTCATGGCGCCGCGACAGCACTACGGGAATTAGTACGTCTGCACGGGAAAGGTAAAATTTGATGCTTTCAAATTACTTAGGGCTTTTCCAAAGCTTTCTTGCAAGCTCCATTAAATTGACACTATTCAGGAGCTGGAAAATCTAGAGACCAAACCGTAGAAGATATGGAGGAAAGTCACCGACGGTGGATAGTTGACGCTGCACTGCGTTTGCTATGTGTTCTGGGACTTGATAGATTCGGGGACTTTGTATCGGATCAAGTTGTAGCACCAGTGCGCGAGACTTGCGCGCAGGCCTTGGGTACCCTATTGCGACTGATGCCGAACGACGATGCAGTCATGGGAGTGTTGGCCGTAATGCTAAAACTTCTGGAACACGACGAATGGGAAGCAAGACACGGAGCTTTGCTGGCCCTAAAGTATCTACTGGCTGTACGCGATGATCTTCTCGACGAAATATTACCAAAAGCATTTCCCGCGGCAATGCGAGGACTCGCTGATCCGGTAGACGACGTCGGCGCTGCAGCAGCAAGTGCTCTCATACCGGTTGCCTCTTCGTTACCCAATCTTCTCGACTCGACCCAACTCGAGGCTGTTATATTACGTTTGTGGGAGCTACTGCGCGAACAGGATGATCTAGCTGCTGCTTGTAACAGTTTCATGGGACTTTTAGCTGCTGTGCTATCGCTACCTGCAGCACGGGCCTGCTTAGCACCGCAACCTCTATATCAGGTAATCACAGCAAATCAGCGCTATATAGTGTATTAAAATTTTACTTGATGAAATAATGGCATTAAATGAATCCTTATCAAAGGTATTACCACGACTGTGGCCATTCCTCAGTCACTCGAGCTCAAGTGTACGAAAGGCTACGTTACAAACTCTGCAAACCCTAACGGGGGAGGATGAAGAGCATGACAGGGACAGAAAAAAACGTTGGGGCGAAGGAGGCAGTCTTGTTCTGCAAGAAGCCCTACGACATGTGTTTCAGAGAGTATTGATTGAGCATGTTGCGGCTATTCAAGAAGTCGCTGAACGTGTTTGGGAGAATCTGCTTGTGTATAGCGATTTAGAATTACTTCTACATGCAGCTTGTCCTTTAGTGAGCACCTGGTTGTGCTTTGCTATGCAACCGGAACACGCGCCGTTTAACCCTGCGTTATTAACAACCGTAGTGGCGCAGCACAACACCAGGTAGATTAAGCATAGTTTTATCGTTTCAGGGTAGCGCACGATTTTCAATCTCTAACCATTCACTTCTTAAATTTTACTTTTACAGAGGAGCAAAAACTGGTCAAGCTGTCGGAAACGGTGATGGACAATCCGATTCTGGAAGTAATAGCAATGCCAGTGGAAGCGCAAAGTCAACTTCCGAATTAAAAGTCTATATTGGCGGCATTGAGACTGTAGCCCAAAGCACCAGACATTCTAATGTGGTGCGAGCACGCTGTATGGCTGCCAGAATGCTCGGCTTACTTTCCCGTTACGTCGTACAACCAGCACCTGGTGTCATTTACACACCTGATATACCCAGTCCTGCTCTATGTTACGCTAAAGTGCTTTTGGCACATCTAACATCAAGATCGGCCCTTCAGCGTACTATTGTGGGACTTACTATGGCTCACTGGGCTGCTCTTGAGCATCCTAATCCCCCTGCGATACCAGATATTCTCAGGTAGCTTTTTTAAAATATCCAAAAAATACTCTGGTGTTTATGAAATCGTTACAGAGTTTCCTTCTTCTTCTAGGGATAAACTGTTAGGTTGTCTAAATGAATGTGTGTATTACGACGAAATAGCGGGATCCTTCACTAGATTATTGCACGATAGCCGAGATTACATCGCTACTTTGAAACATTATAAACTATCTCTTCCCGTGGATGTCGACACAACCATCGGAGTTATGACACTTGACCAGATAGCCACTCTGGCCGGGAAGGCAATTCCTGCTGCGTCAATTGTTAATAATTCTAACGGGGCTTCTGGAACGGCTGGAGGCGCTAGTAACGGTAACCCGGTAATTGTCAAGTTAAAGCCAAAGCTGATAGAAAGTCTCGAGGAACGGAGACGCGCTCTAGAAATTGGGGCAGCTGCAACAGCGACACAGCAGCAAAGCTTACACGTGATGTCAATGGCGGCTCTTGCCGGTGCCGCTACTATGCTACACTGCCTTCCAGAGTCTCCACAGCCGTTGAACCCTCTAGTTAAACCGTTAATGGAAGCCATTAAGCGCGAAGAAGACGAAGAGTTGCAGAAATTGGCTGCAAAACATTTAGCCCATCTTGTAGATCTCTGTGTAGATCGGCAACCATCCCCTAATCCTAAGGTTCGTTCTCACCATTCAGAAGAATATTTATTTTGGTAGAAATTCATTATTACAGTTATATTTGTTTTACAGATTGCAACGAATTTATGCACATTTTTGTGCTCTGACGTAGAATTTACACCTCGTGTACAGGGAACAGATTCCAATCCTTTCAACGGTATTCTTACTTTAAATAATCGTCAGCGTTACGCCGAGAGGGTGGCTTACAATCGTGGAGCGGGAAGTGGCGTCGGTGGTGGTAGAGGTCCAGGAAGGCCTCCAGCCACCGACATTCCTCTGGAAGAATTACTAGCCTGCGAAGAACCGGAGGCTAAAGCCTGCCGAACACGTCGTCGAGGAGCAACTTTGGCTCTCACAGCTATAGGTATACCGTATAGATCTTCGAAACGGCTTACTTTATTTACGCGAGTTTCTTCTTACAATTTATTTGCGCAATAGCTACTTTGCTGGGAGCCCAGTTGCCGACGCGTCTGCCGCATCTCTGGGAATTACTATTTCCAACGGTATTGCGGAAGAGTGGTACAGATAGGGATGAGACTTCTCGCGAGCACTGTCAGGACGAAGCAAATCAGCTAGTTTTTGGATTGCAAGTCTTGGAGATCGTCACGCCCAGTCTACATGGTACCCTTTTGCCTTCTGCACTGGAGTGCTTGCCCAGGCTCTGTGCGTTACTCGCTCATCCTTACAAGGCTGTTAGACACATGTCTGCAAGATGTGTTGCAGTGCTGGCCACCCTGAATACAGAGCAGGTATTTTTTTTTTTAGACTTTACTGTGAGTCTCAACAAGTCTATTGACAAAAATTTCACGTCGTGTCATCCAAACTGTAGACTATGGCACACGTAGTACGCAGTGTCATTCCTCTTCTGGAGACCAGCAGCGCTAGGGATTCAGACAGTTCCACGATAGCAGCGCCGAACGAGGTCGATGCTAGACGACAGGGTGCTGCAGAGGCCTTGACGTGTATCGTGGAAAGTTTAGGTGTCAAAGTCGTTCCATATGCCGTTTTGTTCATGGTGCCGTTGTTGGGACGGATGAGTGATCAGAATCAAGCGGTGAGACTCGCGTGCAGTGCCACTTTTGCAACTCTCGTGCAACTGCTGCCACTTGATCCTGGTGCGATTGGAGATCCTCCACATCTTGTGTCAGTTCATTCAATATTATTTATGTTCTAAGTTTAAGGGTGATCTGCATGTTGTACGTAACGTAGTACCCATTATATATTAAAGTGAGGAGAAAGCGCAGGAACGACGCTTCTTGGAACAACTTCTGAATCCACGTAGCATTCCTGACACTGAACTCACTGTTCCTGTGGCTGCTGAATTGCGGGCCTATCAACGTCAGGGCTTAAACTGGTTGGACTTTCTCAATCGGTATCAACTTCATGGTGTTCTCTGTGATGATATGGGATTAGGAAAAACTCTACAAACTCTCTGCATCCTCGCTTTGGATCACCATCGAAATCCACAAGCGCCAGCAAGCTTGGTAGTCTGTCCACCTACGCTAACTGGTCACTGGGTTTACGAAGCAAAGAAATTCTTGCAGAAGCGCGATCTTTCAGTGCTCCATTATTTTGGTATTCCATTGGAACGTGAAAAATTTCGATCAAGAGTAGCGCAACATAGACTCGTGGTTGCCAGCTACGATATCATTCGAAAAGATGTAGAATTCTTCGAAGCTGTACAATGGAATTATTGCGTCTTGGACGAGGGTCACGTTATTAAGAATGGAAAGACAAAGAGCGCTAAAGCTGTCAAAAGACTTCACGCGCATCATAGACTCATCCTTTCTGGAACACCTGTCCAGAATGACGTTCTCGAACTTTGGTCCTTATTCGACTACCTCATGCCAGGATTTCTTGGTAGTGAGAAACAATTTGCAGCAAAATACTCACGACCCATATTGGCCTGTAGAGAACCCAAAGCAGGACCAAAGGAGCAGGAAGCTGGAGCACTTGCGATGGAAGCTCTACACAGACAGGTAATTTTTTTTTGGTGATATAGACATTCCTTGCTACGTACGACGTTCTCATTGATTTCGTTTTAAATGTCTAGGTATTACCTTTCTTGCTGAGACGCAACAAGGAGGACGTATTACAAGACCTACCACCGAAGATTACTCAGGACTATTACTGCGACCTGTCACCATTGCAGCGTCGTCTGTACGAAGATTTTCGTACGCGACATTCGGTTGCTCTTCAGCCACTATACTCTTCGTCCACTACATCCACGCCATCCTCTACAAATAATCCGCGAGGAGGTCACGTCTTTGAAGCATTGCGATACCTACGTAACGTGTGCAATCATCCTAAGCTTGTACTCAGTCCGCGTCATCCTCAATATCAGCAGGTTAGTACGTAGAATATCTACAATGTAGAATGTGTCACACGTCAACTCAATTAATCCCAATACTACAAGAGAATTTCCTGGACGCATTAGGTATCTGCCCTCTTGAAGCAGCAGCAAAGCACATTGGCAGATATAGAACACGGTGCAAAGCTGCCCGCTCTCAAGCAGCTTCTACTGGACTGTGGTATCGGCCAACCACAACCGCAACAACAGTTACACAAAAATTCGACTTCTGTTGTTGTTGGAACCGATGGCCAACAGCAGCAACAACAACTAGTGAGCCAGCATCGTGCTTTGATATTCTGTCAGTTAAAAGCGATGTTGGACATCGTGGAAAACGATCTGCTGCGTACTCATCTACCAACAGTGACTTACCTTCGACTAGACGGAAGTATACCGTCGACACAGAGACACTCGGTCGTTGCACGCTTCAACGCTGATCCATCTATAGACGTTTTACTGCTGACCACTCAGGTCGGTGGTTTGGGTTTGAATCTAACAGGAGCCGATACTGTCATATTCGTTGAGCACGACTGGAATCCGATGAAAGATCTGCAGGCAATGGACAGAGCCCATCGTATTGGCCAGAAAAAGGTAGTGAACGTCTATCGCCTCATAACAAGGTCTACTGTCGAGGAAAAGATTATGGGACTACAAAAGTTCAAACTTCTCACTGCGAATACCGTCATTTCTACTGAGAATGCTTCTTTGGAGACTATGGGTACTGAACAGGTAATTACAGAATTGATGATACGACAGCGTAAAACATGTAGAAATCGTCGAGAGACTTTCAGTCTCAAATATCGTGTTTCAGCTATTCGACCTCTTCTCCTTGGACAGTGGAAAGAAAACAGAATGTCAAGATGATACTGGCTTACAAAAAGTCGTCGGGGTTCCCGGTGTAAGTCGCTCCGTACTTGAGATCCTACCAGAACTCTGGGAGCAGCAACAATACGACGATGAGTACGATTTAGACTCGTTCTTGTCCACGCTGAAGGCTGATGCTTAATAAGATTAAAATGCCCCAAAACGTATAGAGTCTTCGAACCATTGTAAATTAAGAATAATGATTTATTTAAGTACGTTTATATAAGTACACTCAAAAGATTTTGCGGGAATGAAGTATTTCCTGTGTAGGAAGGAATGATTTTGTCCATGTTTTACAGCGAGATTCATGTGCAGTAGATTTCTCCAGTTAGCCACGTGAGACAAAAGAAATGGAAGTTGATATTGATATGGACTTTCAAGAAGGCAAGAAAGAAAAATATAAAAAAGACATGTATATCGTATTTAGAGAAGACTCACATCTAAGTAGATTATATGGTGTAACGATAAGTAACGCGTAAGCGAGTTCTCTTTTTTTTTTTTTCTTTATTTATAATAACTTATAAAAATGATGATACAATTACAATTCTGTATTAGTACCAACAAAATTACTGCGGTGCGTGGTGTCTGATTTCTACCAACCGCGACCAATTTGACAATTGACCAATTGATTGGCAGGACGCGGATTAAGAGAAGAAGGAGGTTCACCAATGTCAATATGATAGGGTCTCTTCTCTTACATCAATGTTTATCGGAATAGGTAGAAACACTAACCACTTGGGTATCTGCAGGCTCATAAGGACACTGGTTAGCCGATTCTCTGGCTACTGGACACTCCTCACATAATATTTGGTTTCTTCGGCTAAGGTATTCTGCCAAATGAGATGAGATCATGCTCATATTTACAACTTAGCTTTGTACTTGGGATCCAAATTGCTAGCGGCAAATATATTGTAGGGATCTAAGTGAGCTTTAGTTGCTCGGTAAAGACTAACACCAAGTTCGCCAACAGCTTCTGGATAAAAGCAAGCGCGCATTTTGCCCACTCCGTGATGATGAGACAAGGAACCACCATTGGCCAGAATTTCCTCACGGGCCGTCTCTTCGATGGATTCGTAAGCTCCTACAGGATCTCGAAGACCCTTATAATTGAAGGCCATGTAAAAGTAGATGCAACAGCCAGAGTCATATGTCTGAGTAACTCGACAAGAAATCAAATGTTTACGAATTCCGTGAGCTTCACACTCCCGAATGACTCGAGATTTAACGTTGCGGCACAGTGCGTAAGCACGATCCCACGAGACGGACGTTTCAAAGGATTCCGATAACACACTGTATTCGAGACCCAGATCACGTATATATGCGATGACGAAAGTTAAAGTATAGCCACGTTCGCCATTGGTCTCACCGGCGGGAATGCCGCCGAATTTTTTAGCAACCTCGTAAATCTTGCGTTCCTGAACCGCCACATCAGCCTCAGTCGCACCCTCGAAAAGCAACGTCGCGACGCATATATTCTCCCACTGAAAACCTTTAATTCTGGTAACATATGCTTGCTTGAGTCCTTGTAACATTGAACTGCCCCAGCCACTTTCTGGTCGCAGAGCTTGTCCGAACTTGAACTGCTCATTGTCCATCAGACGAATACTGGCTGGTTGACATCGCAGTTTCGCTACCTGCGAAGATTAAAGAAATGTAACAGTTTTTCCATTGATTTGATTTTACAGCAGTTGATCTTATAGCGTTTGTATTGCGTGTGTATTAGATATGACAGGTGGAATACCTCTCGCATCGCTCCTACGCCGCTCTGAAAATCAGGAAAGACAACGCTGCCATATTTGATGATTTTTGGAATCGGTCGGACTTTTAAAACAACTTGAGTAACGACGCCGAGAGTACCTTCACTACCGAGGATCATGTGGTCGAAATCTGGACCACAGGAGACACGTGGGACTTGGGCGCCTTTTTCCAGAGTAGGCACAGGATCATCCACTCGACCCGTCACCATTCTCACTCTCACTACAAGATCCTCAATATTTCCATAAGTGTTTTTCTTCATGCCACTTGCTCTCGTAGCGACCCATCCACCCAAACTGGTTTTTTTTATTACAAATGTTCATATTATTGGTATCTTGTAAAATGATAATGCTGTAGATACTCTTTAAAAAGGATTAAATTTACCTAGAAAATTCATAAGAATCCGGCTCGTGGCCAGTCGTCAAACCCTGCAAACGAAGTTCTCGCTCCACGTCTTGACCTATAATTCCTGCCTCAAAGCAAGCAATCAGATTCTTTTTGTCAATCCAGAGTATCCGATTCATCTGTGACGTGTCCAAGGAAATAATTGTTCTGCGTTCCTGCACGGGACAACTGGCTGCCCCGCTGACACTCGTGCCACCACCAAACGGAATGCAAGCTGCCCCATACTCTGCACATGCTTTCACTATTCTTTCCACATCCTCGTGGGATTCTAAGACGAAAGCAATTCGTTAGTTATTCGCTATTTCCATCGTATCAATGTCAATGGAATCCACAAAGCAACGCACTGGGCCAGAGAATCAAGTCAGGTATTCGCTGAAAGCACCCCTTCCTCAGGATGAAAATTTCACGAAGCGTGTGTCCGTGGGCTCTGATAAGGCGGTCGAGGCCATCGGTTGAATAGTCAATTCCAAGTTTCTTAACGGCCTCGAGCAATTCCAGTGAAAGAATTGGTTCCGGAAAGTGATTAGGCAAGGGCTGGGCCTCATCTCTTATGGACAAGTCGACATCGAAAACTTCTTGGACCCATCGCGTGAAATATGGTAGTTCTCGACTACCAATTGGATACCTAGAAGATAATGCAAAGGCTTTATCATTATAGTCTTGGCGTCAAACGTAATTAACCGTAATTGTAACATATCGCCAGAACGTTAACTATTGGCGCATTTATTAACTGCTAGTTTTTCAACTATCTTATCTCTCTTATCTCCTTAAATCGACACATGTGAGACATTAGTATTCTATCAAACTAGTTAAACTGGGACCTTTTCATTTGCTTCTCGATGCCAAAAGTCGTCGATGTTTTTCTTCAAAACTGAATTATGGATGAAGTTTCGAAAAACCGCAACTCAACAAGTATTCCGAACGTGTTAACGAGTACCGGACGGATATGAAAATATTTAAAACGTTAATCAGACACAAACGAAGTAAAGAATTATTAATATGTAGCAATCAATAATCACCTGACAAGATACTAAAAAGACTAATTATTTAAAGTGGAATGCGTGGCACGTACGAGTCTGAAGAAAACGAATAGACGCATTGCCTTTCGTCTTGAACTCGGAAACAGATGATAATTTTCTTTCGTGAATGTTTACCAGTTACATAAAGAATTTACACAAAAGATAGCTCGTTTGCCTTCACACCACCAAGGTTCGGCTAACCTCAGCTGAGCAAATATTAGCCAGTAGCTTTGGAAGCAAAATACCTTTGGGATGTGTTGCCATTTTCACAAGTCCCTTCGTGTGCGAATTATTTCGACCTGACGCACTTATGCCTAGGGTTAAAGTCCAAAAGGAGCGACTGTAGGTGCCAATTGGACATTACGATTCCAAGGAAGCTTCGTGATCGAATGTCGTTTTTTACTTATTTAAACATATGTATCCTCCTCACTCACCTGCTACCAGTAAACACTATAATACCCTTTTCATTGACACGAAATTGAGAGTCCTTGTAGCCCCAGCCATTCCACTTGAGCAGCTCTTGCCTTGAAAAAATCGATAAAAACAGTTGTCAAGCAAAAATGCAGTTCGCTTTATTTTCACAGCGTTCATTAGTCTTTCTTAGTAAACGCAGCGATTTAAATAGAGGAAAATGCAAACTAAATTGGCGCCATGAGTAATCGATCGCATCACGTGACTGACAATCAGGACCAATCAATCTGACTCTCCATTTTTCCGAAACAAGCGCAGATAGTTAAGAATACAAATCCAAAAGTGAACCATGTTTCGAGACAAACGTGGCAGGCTCGTCACTTGAAAAAGGAAAACTTTTTTGTTAACAGTGTAATATCGATGTATCGATTAGCATTGAAGAATAGCGCAGACGAGTCTGATCAATCGGCTTCCTAGATTGACAACGTGCAAAAGGTTCTGCGAGAAACAACTTCGAACAGCAGAGACGTCGTGAGTCATTGAAGAATCGTGATCGCGAGCTCGAGGCGTGGCTACATTCAATTTTAGATTGCAATTCCCGAGTTCTCTTCTATCTTGATAATTATAATTAATATAGAGATAATAAGGCGCATTTCGAGTGAACGAATATGTACGAGTGCATCTTCATGGACTGACCTGATTTTTGGAATGGCACTCTCGAAGGTGGTCACCTCGTTACCGCTCATCGTCCTGTCGCCGCTTGACAATCTCGGTACCGGCTTCTTCAGTACCTCTTCTCTTGGCGAAGAGCCTAACCTTTTGAGCGTCGACTAGAATTGTCGTGCGACTACGACTGCGATACGGCAGTCGGCACGCTGTGTTGACTATCGGGACGCACCGGCAAACCAAATTTAAATCGATAGAGCCCCCGCCCAATAGAGTTCCGCCTACCGCTGAGGCGTCGAGACCTAACCTACTACTCGAACTAACCAATCCGCTCCTTAGTAGACTTCGTTTACGACAAATCGGCTCTTTACTTCGACGCTCATTTTTCTCGACACTTTTCTCATTTCCCGTCTGCACTTCTCCACATGTCTCTACATGACTCCAGACTCCGGACTCGCTACTTTCCTGTTGCTTCCATGAGGCCCATGAGGCAAACGAGACCCATGACGTATCATGCTCGATTCTAGCTGATGCTAAGTAATAGCTGGCGCTTCGACAATACGAAACGTGCAGGAAATCTAAATTTTGATATTTAATAAAACCATTGAGGACTCACTAACTTTGGTAGAAAGATATTGAAGTTAGGAATAAGCATCCTCGGGGATCGAAACGTACTGCTGCGATCAACACTCATCGTCAAGTTAGACGATCAGATGAGTCTTCGAAATTGATGTGCAATGTCATCACGTAATCACAGTTACATCACAGAACCAATATTGCACGTGCTTTCTTGCTTTTTATGTGTGACAAGGTAATTTACCTGTGTTAAATGCTAATAGCATTCTCATCCTTAACCCATATCGTACGTTACCTGTCGTTTTAACAGCATAACCAAACCTCACTAGACCTAACACCAAATGACACGCGGAAACAAGTAGACGCAAAATCATGGCGGCAAAGGCTAAGGGTGTACTAAGAAAGTTTGACGTTAATCGGACACCAGGACAACCCAAGAGACGGAAAAAGATTACTCTTGTGTTCGACGAGGAAAAAAGACGGTAAGGGAATCGCTGCTCTTAAACACGATCGCTTATCCGGTAAGAAAGTATGTCCCTCACACGCTTCATTGCTCAACATTTTCATTTCGCAGGGATTTTCTTGGAGGGTTTCACAAACGAAAGGTGCAGCGGCAGAAGAAAGCTCAGGAAGAATTGCAGCGACAATTAAAAGAAGAAAAAAAGAAAATTAAACAAGACGTGAGTAAATATTCTTGCTTTGTAAATATTTTTCACTAAAACATCAGACAACGTTAAAGCAATTTACTTTTGTAGGCCCGAGAACGATACAAAAAATTGTTATCGCGACGAGATATACCGGAATTAGAGGAATTGTTATCGAAAGAGGAGTACGAGCTGGAAGGACGTACGGTCAGCATCTTGGAATTGAACGTTGCAGATTTGGCGGAAAAAGCCAACTGGATAGGACAAAATAAAGTTACCTATGAGGGCGACGAAAATACAGAAAAGCAGAATGAGGAACCAGCAGATGAAGACGGAAATGAGAAGATCGCTGGTATGGAATTGACTATGGAGCCAAAACAAAAAAACAAAGGCGGACAAGCACCATCCAGTATGGATTTTGGCACTAAAAAAGAAGTTAAACGTGCGGTAAAGCGTGCCGCTTTGAAACAAGTGCAAAAAAGTAAAGCCTTTAAATTGAAGCAAAAATTAGAACGTCAAAAAAATAAAAAACAGTCAATGCAGAAGAAGAGGCGGAATGAGAAAATAGTGAAGAAACGTGAAGGGCAATTAAGAAAAAAGTATTGAAGATTTATTGCTAAAGAATAAATGTATACATCTTTTACGTTTTACATTAATAAGACAATTATATTTTAAGACAAAAAGAAATATATTTGTCATAACTATTTTTTGATAGCATTCTCTCTTGCATAAGGACACAGATCTTTATTAGTGCAGTTGCTACATTTAGGAAATCTTGGTAGACAGATTTCTTGACCAAATCCAACTAGCAAATGATTTACTTCGCTCCAAAGATGCTGTGGGAGCCATTCTTCCAAACTCATTCTTGTTTCTTCTGGAGTTTTTGTTGGCTCTTTAACCCATTGTAAGCGATTGCATATACGGTGTACATGCGTATCCACACCAATGCCTGATACTTTACCCCAAGCAATTTGCATACATATGTGTCCCATCTTTGGTCCTACACCCGGTAACTCACAAAGCTCCTCTATTGTTCCAGGAATATCTCCCTCGTAACGTTTAATTAAAATTTCAGAAGTTTTCTTAATGTATTGAACCTTACGCTGAAAAAATAATCATTCAATAGTCATTCACTTTCAGGTACAGAATAACATATTACCTTCCAGAAGCCAACAGGGTATATGAGTTTCCCAAGAACATTATTTGGAGTGGCTGCAATTTCTGATGGTGTACACCCATAAGCCTTAAGCCTTTGCATTGCTGCATGCGTTACTTGATCCTTTGTTTGACTACTCAGCATCAAAGCAACTAAACATTGATATCTATTAACTGGTGCACTGGCATTAGGATCAGCACATTTGTGACAACCCAGTTCATCAACCGGTGCTGTTTGACCCTTTCGCATGTCTTTAATGTTCTGTAGTGTGAGCATCCAATTATCAGGTATCCACTGAATTTTTTCCTCTTTGTCAGCATGTTTATTATTCTTTGCATTAATACTTGTCGGCATATTTAGTTTTCCGTCTAATACTTTGAACTCCTTGGACTTTGCAGTTTTCATACTGGTCATATCAAACTTCTCAGTTTTTACATTATTTGCATCAAATATTGTTGACGTTTTGACCTTCTCATCCGTGAAGGTTTCTATATTTGATTCTTCATATCTAATTTTCACGGGAGACCGCTTCTTCATTTTAGACTTTATTGGCGATAAACTATTATCCTTAAAATAATGTGAAGTACTGGATGAAGATGCATTGGCATCAGTTACCTTCTTTTGATTTCTTAAACACTTCGAAGATGTCAATACATTCAATTTCAATCGTTTGCTCATCCTGAATGTTTTACTTGGTTCAATTAACAGGAAATATGCAACCTAGTCCTAACCTATTCCTGCTTTCTCTTGAAAACACGGTACTGAAATTTCGATGTCGTATAAGTACATATATATGTATATATGCGCAGCTTCAACAATTTGAAACCTCACCCTGTTGTCTGCACCATTAAGCGGCGGCCATTACTGCAACACGAGCGGGAAATGCAGGGAGGATAATACTGTGTGCAGCAGGATAAGATACAACTGGGTAACCAATTCATCTAATTAACATTAATTGTTTTCTTTTACAAGGATTTTCGTCGTGTCAGAAAAGGCTCGAACACTATAAACATATCAATATGTAATCCAAAAACGTATTCGATGTGACTCTGATGAGAAATTGTGCAAAAGAATTTAGAAATATATTATAGAATATATTTGAAACGCAAGTATGCACAGAACACGAAAACTTTCAATGTATTCTTTCAGTCGTTTATTTCTCGTGCGTATACGGCTCTTACTTAAAATACGGTACATGTCCGAATAAACGTACAGTTCTCCATATTAGCGCTAAATATATGATTTATGTGGTAAGTTTGCTTCACTAGTGGTACGTCAATAACGATGGACGGAGTGGACATTAGATGCAAACTTGAGGAAAAAAGTTTGCATAGTGTTCAATGAGGTGAAGGATTAAAAAGGATGAGGACTACCCGGACATTACAAGTTCTGACTATATCATTACACTAACTCCGAATATTTATTCGGTACGAAATATCGACGTAGCTGGCCTACCAAAGAAGCAGAACTTTAATACGTGATGTAATCTTGAATCTACAAATTCGGTACTAGGCGCAAAATCGCGAGACTGCCTCCAGACGGGCTTGATTGTAGGCGAAGAAAATCAAAATGGAACTACAAGTAAAAGCGTTAAGGATTACAGAATCCATACGGATGGACGAATAGAAGAACGACGAATGATTGGCGAGTGGAGAAGCATAACCTCTCTCCACCCAAGAGGACCAGCAACTCGTACGGATGCCAAATTAAATCAAGATCCACCTTCGCTGCACTATCGTACTCAGAGATCTGTTAGTCTTTCGTACTCATCCTGGAATCTGGTTAGCGATGGCGTTCGCACTACCTGATGATCCGATGGGCGCAGCCGATTCTTGCATAAGAGTGCGTGTCTCTTCCTCCTGATCGGAGAGTGGTATCGCTGGTGTTTCATGCGCGTTCACCTGTTGACTCGGCAGCTCCGTGAGTACAGGCCCGTACTGCGAAGTGGAACCCACCAGCAAGTCAGTCGATGGATTCAAACCGCCCAACATCTTTCCTCGTAGCAACGCGTACATAAGGTAAAAAAAGGAACCAACGAACGAAACAGCAGATGGTTCGGCCAGGTCGAACGAAGCAAGATTTTAACGACCGGTGACTACCCGGGTCTACGTACCTGTCCACTGCCACCTGACAGGCCGCTGCGTGGTGATTTGCTAGGTCGGAAAAATCGGAGCCATGCCCAAGCAAAGCCTGCAAGGACTCCAACCAACATAAGAGCCGCACCTGCTGCAATAGAACCTCTCGATCCATTATCGCCACGTTTTCCCGTTACACCAGAGTCTGATTCAGGTGTGTTAGCTTCAGGCACCTGGTAGAAAAAAGTGATACAATTTGCCTCTAAAACATTTGCCTGTACTGTAATGTACCAGGAAATATATGTATATAATAAATACCTTGTGCGCGTTTTCCACTGAGACCAGATTGACAAGCATAGTCGTGAGACCAGATACAAGGGCCACTAGGGCGATGAGTAGCAGAGCCCACTCTAGCCACTTCCTGGAGCTGAGTTTATTTCTAGAAAATATCTCCAGGAAGCCGCCAGCGACTCGGCCACCGCCACCACCTCCATCGCCACCCGTGTCATACGTATATCCTACAGTGGTGGGTTGATAAACAGCTCCACTGTCTGTCATATCTTGCCTGGTAATATACGTAGCTTTTTCTTACTTTCTCACTGAGCCTTGTTGATCATGAATATTACGCTTTATACTACCACTAAAATACACATCCCCAAAAGAATCGTCACTGCGTTTCCTAGAACAGCGTCTTTCACTACCAAGCGATTTGATAGCTGATAATCGTAAGCTATGTATCTGGTGTGCTTGCTCTGCTCAAGTGTCGTTGAATTTTTAAAAAATGACACTTCTTTACGTTCTCTGATATGACGTGTGCTTCTATCTCCTGATACGGATCGGTATGTCGTCCCAGCAGCCCACACTTTCTGCACCCTGCTCTGCTCAACACTGCTGCACAATTGCTTGAGGCAGTGCACTCGGTAAGTATATACATGTTGGCTATTTTGTGTGTGTGTGACATCCTCGGCTAGTTTTCTAGTTCTCGGCAGGGCCGACAGATAGAGACAGCAGTGCTCAGGCAACTTCGACACGTCACATGTTGACCAACGCATTCGCTGTTCAGTTTCCGTAGTGTCACTGCGATGGCGACACCAATAATTTCTGCTCGGATGGATTTATCAAGTAATACGAGGTACACAGAGTGCGATCCGAAACTAACTGCCAGTATTACGATGTGAGTATCGTAATATCCCTGTTTACTTGCATGCAACTGAGTGAGACACAATTATGCGCGCAGTACTGGCGGTGTATTTCGGAACGTACCCACAGATTGCGTATATATGTTGAAGCTAATACCGTTTTTGACTCACTGCACAAATTTCCTACTATTTAGCCAAAATACTAAAAAAAATATAGGTAATATATTCTTATTGCGCAACGAGTGCAGTGAGTCGAAAATGTTCTTATTCGTCCTTACGTATCTGAGAGAGATGTAATTACTTTTACAGTACTGTCAGTAAATTTAGGAACTACACATAATTGGCTAGAAGAACCAAGTAGTGCGTCTCGACAAATTCAGATCTAAAAAATAATAAAAATAGAATTAGATAGAATGATTCATGAAGATGCTTTGGAATATGTGCGTTGATAAATTGATATCATTAGCTACACTTTAACATCTGCTCGATAATTTGAGACTCTTCTATAACATTTCATAAAGAAAATGATTTTCATGACAGAAGAAAATTACGTGTTTCGAGTTCTTTCCTCGCAAAAGAATCTTACAAAGATTTTTTGGAAATAAGTTAATGCTTTATAAAAATGCTGGATGTTATATTGCAATACTTGTTAGGCCGTCAACTTATGGGACATGGATTTAGAATAGAGTGTGGATGAGATGTTCCTTTTTCAAACATAAAGGAAGAGCTGGTATCAAAATATAACCATTTAATCATGATAACATTAATAGTTTGCAATGTAAAGTCCTAGGATACAGAATACCATAGGAGTGTAGATACTAAAAGTTATTTTAATAGGTAATTGTTATCCCATCACAGATTTTGTGACAC
Source organism: Syrista parreyssii (assembly GCA_030142615.1). Taxonomy (NCBI): domain Eukaryota; kingdom Metazoa; phylum Arthropoda; class Insecta; order Hymenoptera; family Cephidae; genus Syrista; species Syrista parreyssii. The sequence goes on along the minus strand of JARQTG010000131.1, from coordinate 160,220 downwards.
GTATTGCCTTTATTACATATCGTCCTTGTACCTTCGACGCCGTTCAGGTAACTTTGTATAGCTAAGAAGCTTGAGAAGGCGCGTAGGCAAGTAGGTTGAATGAGTGAGCGAGTAGTTAGGTAAATAAGTAATTGACGATTAATTGAGCGCAAGAACATTGCTCTCGCTCAACTTCTGAGATTTTACTAACTGGCATCGAGAGAGCAGAAACGATAATATTGCATTCATCTCTATACAGAGATTCCTTAATACTTCCAATTCGTTCCTTTTCTTCCAAATATCCTCTCTCTATCTCTCTTGTACATGCAGCGTCATGCATAAAATGCATGAAATTTACTATATCATGTATAAACAACAAAGTATTGCCGTTTCCAATCATATCCTTGCTACAAATCTGTACAAAATATTTTTATGTATAAAAGAGCGAAAAGTGCCCGCTCGCTTCCTACTCCGTTCCCGTAGGGATAAGTTAATATCGCGTTGCTACCTTCTCTTTTCATTCCTTATATTTGATACTGTAGCTGCCAAAGAGATGACAACTAGATGATATTTCGCAGCAATGACAACTGATATGTTTATGCGGCTGCGGGCGGGCAGCTTGACAATTCTCTATTAGAACCTCGCATGGACGGATATCACATTTTCAAGCGTGGATCGTGAATTCGAGGATGAGAGACAAAATAAATTATATAAATATATAACGATTCGCGTCAGATCGTCTCGGTATTGAGATTAACATAGTACTCCGTTGACGGACCACCCGTGACATTTGATGACTCCCCGTCTCACGCTCTCTTTTACAGAAGGTTTCAATGCCGTTGCTTAACTTCCAGCAGTTCAGGATAATTTTCAACAATATTCAATAAAATACCATCAATATAAGCTCGCAGTTGAGTGTTCACCTCTTGTTGTTCTTTCAGGGCCTGCCTCATCTAAAAAAAACAACATATTTTTGTATTACATATTACGAATAGCCATAAATTTTTATGCTGATGTGAAAATCAACAAAGGCACAAATACACAGGACTAATACGCTGTTTGACAAACGAACACTGGCGACCACTCAAGCCCTGAACGATCCATTTTCTATCAGCGATATTAGTCGGGAGCGATATGGTTATTCACAGTGTAGAATGCAAAGAACTTTGCGAAAGTACGAAGGTAACAGCTTGTACAGATTCGAGTGGAGATGCAGACACATAATCGTCCTCGAGATGAAATTAAAAATAAATAAAGTGAAGCGACAGGCAGATTCGAAACTGCACGGAGGAACTTTACGATTCGTAATTACCTCGAAAGTGGTGCAGGGTTCTCCGGGATCAGCTACTAACTGCCCGTCCCTCTGTATATATGGAACAAACAATTGAACGAATGATACACGAGTGCGACGTGTCGCATTCGGAATGAACTATCAAAAATTATCAGTCACAGTGTAAACCGAGAGAACAAAATAAGAATAGGGACGTATCGACAAAGCTGCGATGAAAATCCGCCAACCACGACTACAATATTGAACTATAACTCGATCCAAGGATTACCTGATCTTGATCCATTCCAGCTAGTAATTCTGCCGCGAGACTCGGTCCCTTTTCCATGTCATTCGCACAGGGATTCATCATCAGGAGTTCACGACCCGCCTGCAATGCTGCCGCAGCTTGCAATTCGTCTCGCGACTCTTCCAAGCCTGAAACGTTATCATAAATGAGAAACAGATTTATACGAATGTTGCTTCGCGCCTCCGCATTTTGATGTCTCACTTTTGTTTCGCGCACGAAGCTTCACGACCTGCTGCTCGAGTTCCTCGAGTCTCTGTTGATCTTCGGCTCTAACCGCCAATTCTTCTCTGGCGACTTCCAGCAAATTGTGAGCCTCGTTAGCTCGGCACGACGCGAGCCTCTCCGCTTCCCGAGCCAATTCCGTTTCTCGCTTGGCCTCGTCCCGCTCGCTTTCCAACCTGATTCTGTCCGATCTTGCGCGTTCCAATTGTTCGCGCAATCTTCCAACTTCATCTCGTAAACTGGAACTTTCAACTTCGACTGCTTGGAGTTTAATCGCATAATTTTCCAATTGTAGTTGTCGTTCTCGCTCCAAACGACTGGCCCATTCTCTGTGTCTTCTTTGTTCTGCCTGTGGAACACCCGAGATTAAGCAGTAACACCAGAGAACAATGCAGAAAGACAGCATACTATTTCCGTTTAACAACAACAATAATAATAATAATAATGACCATTTACCTGCAGTCTATCCTCGGCTCTTGTTTCCGCGTCTTTAGCCGCTTCTTCCAGCATAAGTATCCTGGCCTGAAGAGTCGCATTCTCCTGCTTTGCCCTGGCATATCTTTCCTCTCCAACGGACTGTGTGTCGACCAAAACATGCATCTGCTCCTGAATCATTTGAACCTGCGGCACAAATTAGCGCTCATGTGAACCTGTCCTGATATCGACGAAGCCAATACGACGCAACACAATGCAACGTTATGTGAATCGTAAAACTAATTGCCCCAATCTGCACACTCCTTTGGCTGGCCCTTACTTGTTTGGCCAGTTGTGAACACCAGCGTCTAGCCGGTCGTTCACCAGGAGTTTGTCCAACAAACTGAAATTGGCCCTCCCAAAGATCATACTCTAGGCCAGCCCCAGCGCCAATCCCAGCTCCAGGTGTCTCAGGATTGCTCGGCCGAGAGCCAGAAAAGTCATTGTGACAAGAAGAATCGTGAATTTCGTCCTTCTCGTCGCAATCTGACTCCATTATATGTCCGACAGTCGATCTCTCGGCCCACTAGACAGGCAGCAACATTTTACAACTCCCGGAATTTCTGTAGCCGGTTACGAAGTAGGCATTGAATTCGCAAAACTCCATCGTCCTAAGAATTGACGGTGTCAGCAGAAACACTGCATGGTCGCAGCAGAGACGCACGGAGACGCGAGTAAATATTCGAAATTCCTCGAGGATTCCTTGCGGCCGGATTCCTCGACGCGATTAAAGAGAACTTTTTCGAAAGCACGACATACCAAAGACGTCGCGTACTTCGTCTTTTTGTCCGCGGCTTTGAATCACTGGTGTATATTCGAGCCTAGATCGCACCGCAAACTTGGGAGGAGAAGCAAAGGTCTATTTATGCTCTACTATACACCGTACCCAGTAGCTTGACGATCATCCATTCGATTGGACCCAAGTACGCAGAACAGAGGCGCGTTAGGCATGTGCCATAGCTAATAATACACCGAAATAACTTATTAAGGTGCTTCTCATCTACCGACAACTCTTCCTTTTTTCTAATTTTCAAACTTCAAACACTTCTAATAGATAGGATTGTAGGCATACGCCAAATGAATTTACATAGAGACTAGAGGTTTCGTGAAATCATTGAGTCATTGAACCGTAACGTACATGCTCGATCAGATTCCTTCTGGACTTCTTCCGCTGAATGCAGCGACAGGGGACTATCCAGTGTGATTTGTCCTGTCCTTCCACAGAGCATAGCCTAGATAACTAATTTCCCCTATTAGTATGAGAAAACTAAGGAAGCCCCAGCCACCCCAGGGAAGGAAGCCAAGCGTCTGTTCCCTCGAACATGCCATTCTCTAATTTGATAAATTCATAACTTTTTCCAATTCTTATCGACTTACAGCTGAATACTGAAACTTTAAAATTTATATGGCGTTAGGTGCTAAGGTTCTTTAAAAATGGTCAACAGCTCGTTTCCGTTCGTTTCTTCTTTGTTCGAGTGGCTACGAGTCTACATGTTCGTTAATTATTTTAAAAAAAATGGTCAAGTCCACAGAATTAAAACTGTTGTGCTCGAAACTCGGATTTTTATAAAAGTCATTGGAACAAGCAAGTCCATCTGGCAATGTCCGATTCCATGCGTATCGTCAAGGTTGTGAAATCATTCCTTGTAACCGCCCAAGTACATATCTGTATACACATATGTGGATTAGGGGAGTCGCACTGGCCACGGCATATGTATAGATGTGAGAGCAAAAGTCATAAATGTTTGCACGGATAGTAAAGAGGTAATGCCGAGAGCAACTAGCAACCGTAGAGTCTCTATCCCCTCGCGGCAAAGGTGTGAATTTCATAAACCTGCACAGTCAGAGAATACACGCCCACAATTTCCAAAAATAGTTCCAGCAACACGCGTTAGCCGCTCCCTTAATAAATAATTATTAACCAAGAAAGAAAGAAAAATAGTCATCGGAAGAATTTCAACGGCACAAACTCTCAGCTCCTGTAGCAAGCGGCTGTGCTTTCTTTCTTTCTCGCAGGATCCAATATCTCGCGGCCTCGTGACCCAAAGATTCGTGAACGTTATTTATAGGAACGATTTCGAGAGGACAACTTGGCCTTCCTTATACGGACGAATGACGTGTACCTCTCTTTGAGGAAGCCGCTCGACAATCTTACGACATTTCGCAAGGATTGTCCCCGTATTCTTCCGCTCATCGCAGAAAGCACCTCGCATAGCATCGTAAAGTTTGCTAGCCGTTTTAATTTTGACAAGTTTTCTATGCAGATCCAGTTTATCCAACGAGAATGAGAATTTAGGAACACGGGACATTCGAGAAAAGTTTGGCAACTTTTAACGAAGGTTACTTGAAGCATTAGGTGCGCAGACATGTATACGGATGGATGCTTTGTCAATGTCGCTATTGAAAAATGAAATTTCCACGATACTCGGCAGTCGGAAACATAGATGTAGAAGAATCAAAGGATGGCAGATGTGATTGACGAAAGTGAAGAAACAAAGTGGCCTTATCCTTAGTATTTTTCTCGATCCTCGTTCCTTTCTCCTTCCTTTATTTAACCGAATACTAGCAACAAAACTGAATGACTCATGTTGGCCTCTCCATCAGATTTACATGTATGGCGGGCCACTATTCTTGATAACGCTCATAGTCGTACCGATGGAAACTCGACTGTCTAATAATTCTTCAGAGAAGTCGTTGGAATTTTCGAAATTTTTCTCCTCGCAACATTTGCTTGAGTATATGTGTCTACTTGTCTCTTCCCAAGGCTTAGCGTGGTCGGCAATAGTGTAGTCAATGCACCGAAGAAATTCTGCAGGGCAATTCTGAATCGCATCTCTCTTCCTTCTAATTTTGCTCATCGGATTCTGCGATCAAGACAGACGGACTAGTAACTGGCAATTCATCTTTTCCTTCGCTTCTTTCCCTTCTTTCATTCGGCATAAAGATTACCTGCCCCTGGCGATGAGGCGTGTAACGCGGCCTGCTGTTATTCCTCGGAGCGGCGGATTGAGCAACGAAGAGGCGATAGTAATAGTAACTCGCCAGGCTCAATAGAAACAGGATAGCCAGAAGAATCAGCCACCAGGCCACCGGACGCCCTTTCTGCACGTTCGGGTCGAACTGATAAAACCCTTCTGGACATAGTGGTGAGTAAGGACCGCAGTGATCGCATGGCGAACATCTATGGTGATAGGGAGTCGTGCAAACTGAACATGGAAGAGGATTCCGGGAATCCGGAGTTTGTCTAGATGAAGCTGGTGAACGAGACGTTGATGGAAAATTATGAGTATTTGAATACATCGGCTAAGAGTTTTAACCATTCACAGCCTCGCGGGCCAATCTGATGCTTCACGAAAGAGTTTTTCGGAACTAGACACGTGATTAATTTTGTGAAGATTTATCATTTCATATCAACATTGCATTTTAAAAACTCAACAGGTTACTGAGAAATTTTCTTACATTACTATTCAACGACTGACATTGCCAATTAATTTTATCTGACAATCTTCCGTGCCAACTCTGAAGTTTATTCAAGAACTCAGAGATGTCTGTGGTTTTACTCGTCAGTAAGAATAAGTGTGGCTTGACATACAGGTGATCTCCAAATGATCTTATTGGAGCGTCGTATTTTGGACAATTCTCATGATTCGAAGATTGAAAATAAGTCAATTAAAAATGCTGTCGTGCCACAAAAATCAATGCATTTGTGAGATGAAACTGTAAAAACATTCAGGGTCTTGTTTGATCTACTAAGTCATACAAAAATGAGTCTATTTTATCACGACTACGATCTTTGTGCTCTTCTCCTATTAGCAATACTCATAAACCAACTCCAGTGTGCAGACTGAGCTGTCAATGCTTGTCCCGTTTTCAGATCCATCGGCTCGATCAATCGATCCACGGTTGTTTCAGTAATCGCGCAATGACTTTGGTCTTTCGATTATTACGCCTATGCTCTTAGAAATACACAGTACTAGTCTTCGGAGTCAATTAAGAAAACTTAGCTCACCCTATGATTGAGATCGAGAACGTCGTCTTCGAGAGACACATCGCTATACATGTCGTCGGCGGTGTCACACGTCGAACCTCTGCCGGAACTGTTGAAACTGCTACTCCGGTAGAGCTGACTACACATAAGCAGGAGGAAATACAGAGAAAAAAAATAATAATACACGAACGAATACTGAGTTACGCATGTGTTTCTATAATCGTTCGGTTTTAAAAAAGGGTATCCCGCATTTGAAATTTCAAATAGTTAATAACAAGAAAGATAATCTTACCTTGCTAAGGCATTAGAACTAAGTCTCTTTTTCCCAGTGCTGCAAAGAAACCATACGAGCATAAAATTAAACTGCTGTACCACATTAGTCACTTGTTTGTATATCGTTGTATTCTAAGTGGTTTAGTAAAGCAAAACTCACGCTGTTTATTAATACAAATGAAATTGACGCTTAAGCCGACAGAGAATTATATATTGATAGAAATAATGCATAAAAGTCGCGAAAAGGCAGATGAAGAATCAAGTAATAGTTTTCCAAACAAAATCTTACCATGGAGGTGTTCGCCTTAATGAACTTCTGAGCCAAGAATGTCTACCGATCGTAGAATTGGGACTTCTGGCATTACTGTATAAAAAGCAAATGAAAAAAAAAAAGAATTATAGAAAAATAGAGTGTTCTAGAGATCTGCAAAGCTGGTCTACTATGAAGAGTCGTTCTGAAAATTACCGTAGAGGATTTGGTCCTGTTGGAGATGGTGCAGAACTACTGCCTCCTGGTGATTCTGTGTCTTCTTCACCGTCACCTTCAACCTGAACGTAGCCAAATCCTTCGTAACTCTCTTCCTCCTCGTTACTAACTTTAACCGTATTATTATGCTCTTGTTCCAGTGTGTCTTTATAAGATCCAGTCTCAACAAGATTTGAACTAACTAGATTGTGTACATCCACAGACATGGAGAGTGAAGAAGGTCCACTCTGATTCCATCCTCCAGTCTCCCTTTCTAGGTTTATACCACCATTTTGATTTTCATCTCCGTTACAAGTTAGATCACCATTTGTGCTACTGCTGGTATTGGTGTCCGGTGTTATACTGTTGTTAGATATAGCAGCAGATGTAGATACAGTTGTATGAGAGACTGTTACAGCTGGTAATCGGGAGCTTACCATCCTTTCCAGGGGTATACGTTTATATGGATTTTCTTCGAGTAGTCCAAGTCCTCTTATAGTGTAAGCTCAGCCTAGAGATTATGTATGATAACTAAAAAGCACAGAGAATACCAGCCTACTGAGAGACAGTATGAATGACTCAATCCAAAAAAAAAAAGTCAAGAATAGAAGACGGAGTGAGCGCGACATGTATTCATCAGCCATTTCAAACAAGAATGATGCTTAAATATTATTCGCACAAATATATAGGTCAGTGACTCAATTGTACCGCGATACGTACGTATATAAAAAACCACAAGAAAAGGTTTCGGCGATTTCAAAAATCCTTTATAGGAACTAAATAATTCATTTATCGTAATAAACAAGAGATGACTGGAGAGTGGCCTAGGTCTATTACTTCAAATAGTCCTAAAGACACGCAGGCAAGCGCGTCTCGCACCAAATTCTTAAAATCTCCGGTCTTTACATCCAATTTTTAGGAGTTTCGAACAAGTTTTAAAAAATTACTGAAGAGACAGAAAAGCGTGCGGTAGATGATGCTTGTCATACACTCGACAGCTGTCACACGCTCGGAATGCGAAGCACTACTATGGCCTGCTTGATTCGTAATGAAATTGCGTTCCGCTACTCGGCCCGTTGAATGAGTAAGGTTGAACAATAAAAAGAGAACAGAAATCAGGGGAAAGAGAGAGCGTTATCATTATCACTCACCTAGTTGACCATCGATAAATAATTCTGTGGGACTTGCAGGAATCCGCAGTTGTCAATCAGATTTTGATATTGTTTACGTAGAGTCACGGAGTGAAACTGTCTCCTTACTACGGATTCTCAAATGAAGAATTTGGAAGAACTGAGCAGCACCGAGACGATCTGTCAAAAGACGACACCTGCGAGGACAACGGCAAAGACGTACAGGTAGGCGTTGCGGTGAAACTTGAGGCGTAAATAATTAAAAAATTGATATATTTATAAAGGTCCAGGGGCTCGAGAAAAAATGTTCCCGTTCAACTGTTCGTAGGGAGCAAGTCCGCGGCGTAGCGTCGAATCAAGGTAAATACAGCAAACTAAGCAAAAGGCGAGGTGGCCGCAAGAGCAACGCGAAAGCGAAGTAACGGCCACAGACGAGTAACGGCAGGTACGCATGCGCGCTCTGCGTGGAAAGGTCCGACAAGGCGTACACATATGAACCGGCATCGTCATACAGGACAAACACAGGCATACGTTGAAGCGGAGCGCTGCAGAATGGCTGCAGGTATGAAAAAGCACCAGTGTCGCTCAACCGGTATCGATGGCAGGCAGGATTTGCCGGATTCGTTGTAATTTCTGGATATACGGTTTGGTAATGTTGCATCGGAATTTGCGCATTCAGATGTCTCCTTTACACACATCATCGTTTATTTAACATTGAAAAGAGGTACCACGTGCTACAAGTTCTTACAATTGGGACGACGCAAGGTTCCATCGCGAATCTGCGCCTCCCCTCCTATTATAATATTGTTACAGTAGTATACAGTAGTAAAATATGTACTTTACACGAACGCTCGTTAACACATCTTACGAATTCTCAAAGAAAATAATTTACAGTCCGTTTGCATTCATTGTTTAAAAGTCTCCGTTTTTCACGAGGTGGACGTAGTATCCGTGTTATTTTTCTTGTACACCTCCTTATAAACTAACTCTTGCATTTGCATCCTTAGGAACATCCTTCTGTCAGCCGGTAGTGTCTTTATGTGGGGTAAAAGGCTCATCAGGAAGTAGTAATTGTCGTCGAAGCGACCTGCTTCCAAAGGGTCGACCGTCAGTCCTATGCTGGAGTCGCCATCGCCCATCAGTACTTGCTCTGGCGATATGTTTTGTAGCATCATCTCGTTGTCCGTCAGATTCTCTGCAACGCTTTGGAACTCGAGGTTCTCGAAATTTTCCTCAGGCTCTTGCTTTACATCTATTTGATGATTGATTGAATCTATTTTCAGAGTATTATCGCCATTCAGGGAGAGTATATGCTCAGCCAGTGTGTCGCTCTCCACGAGGGCCGAGGAAGCTGACAACGTTCTGCCAACATTGCCTTTCTGGGGACGTGGCGTGTCGCTCTCGCTTCCGCTTGCCCGATCGTTATCGTGAGCATTTCTTTCCCAGATGGGTGGACGGGGCAGCATTTGCTCCTTCAGGAATTGCAGACTTTTGAAATGTATCCATACCGGTCGGTTTCGGTGAAACTTACTCTTTCGATAAACCTGCTCTTTCTTCAACTCAGCGCGAAACGTATCTCTCAGGCCCTTCCACTTTGCTTTTAGAACGGGCTCTGAAAATTAGAGGAAACACTACAATAATTATCTCTCAGTTGTACAAAGGAAAAGAAAGTGTTGTCGAGCAAAACTTCATAAGTTATCAAGATGACGTTTCAATTTTAAAGAATCTTTAAAATAAACTCGCGACTGAATGTAAACGTACAGAGCGTAGAAAGACCTTATATCCGGGCCAAGCAACGTATATCTATCAAGAACAGCATAATTCTTGGAGAAGCCCTACAGCGTTCGAGGTGTTTCCGTTCTCATCGATTGTCTCGCTTAATAACAGTTATGCACGTATGTCCGTATGGCTGTTGCATTTCTTTCTCAAAGCCAGAATATTCTGTCGCCTCAGTATCTATATATCGAGACCATACGTACCCTACATTTTTCCGAGCATAAAGAAGGATATGAAAAGAATTCAAATTTAGTGTCATTTCATGAAAAAGAAGAGGGCGCCACAACAGGCCATGTTCATCAGGTATCTTATCGACGCTACTGAGACGCATGTTGTTTTGCTTCAAAAATCGTTAAACTTAATTTGAAAATCGATCAAGTTCAGTGACGCGCCAACATCGCTTGTTAAAACTATCAACTAGGTACGAGAATGGCCATGTGCGAGGGAAGATAAATCAGGTAAAACATGTTGAGGTTAGAAACGCAGTATATTCGCACGCGAATATGTCCATGAGACATCCTCGGGTAACGTTTGCTCGCGCTAGTACCGAGGACACTGTTATTCTAGCCAGGCCGTATAAAATTAATCATCGATCGTACGGTTGCTGTTGCTGCTATTACTATTACTACTGCTGCTGCTGTTGCTGCTGCCGCTACTGCTACTGCTACTGCTAATGCGATACATCAGCGAGTATTACTTTCCAGGACAAAAAACATAGAACTATGGAAATTTCTTCGTGGAAACAAAGGGAAGGAGAGCAGCTAAACAATGTAATCATTTCTTAAGAATCCCATTGATCACACTGGGCTGAGGAAATCCATAACGTGTTAAAGTTTCACATTTTTTTGTATATTCGCAAGGTGAATTTCTTCCCTTTGCTTTGACCGCGTTCCGTTGCGACGGCGAATGAATCCAAAAAAGTATACGTATTCGCGTGTAAATGAGTCTATCGTAAACCGAACTTACTAACGGTGGCGGATGGGTGAAGAGGCAGTTATGGAGAGAAATGAATGTAGGGGGTTGAAGGGGAGTAACAAAGGAAGGATTGATAGATATTGAAGGTAGCGTACGAAGTGATTGCAAGTATTCGCGCTCAACTAGTACCTACTAATACGCAGTGCCCGTATTGTGTGAAGTAATGCCAACCATGTCCTCGGCCAGCGACTCAAATCGATTCGTGTTCTATACTACTAATGAAGGTTATTAGCGACGCACTAGGGAGCTTGAAAATAGCAGCGATTTCCATCCAGACGCGGTTGGTCACCTCGCGATTGTGATAAGAGATGTGTCTTTGATTCCAGAGCGCTGGTCTCTTATAGACTTCTGCTATCAGGCGATTCGCGTCCATTTTCACCTCGTCCCTCATTGCTTCTTTTATTCACGCTGAGACGAAATTATGTATATCGGGACGCTTCCGGACTCTCGTGATTTCGTCTGACGTGTTAGCAACACGGGAACCGCCAACGAGCAACGCAAACCGATGGCAGCAAAGTACGGGCGAATACTAGCGCTGGGATAGCGATTAGCGCGCAGGACGCTCAGAAACGATCGATTCGCATTTTGCCCTCGCCTCGCCTCGCCTCGCTAGCGCTAGCGACCCTACTCTCTTCTCTTCTCTTATTCTCGGCTTTTCGTTCTTTCCTTCTTTACCTGCACTGCACCTTTCCTTTCTACACCTCATCGTTGCCTCTGGCCCTGTTCACCGTTGATAGTTTGTCTTTCAGGTATTCTAGAATCTATAATATTTTTGACACCCCATGCTCGTGCAATAGGATTTTCTCAATGTTACAATTTTTCTCGGGATTCACGCCAAGAAATTTCTAAGCCAGCAGCTTACGCAGCTCATCCACGTTAAACGTGTGCTCGCCTGAATGGCAAATTCGTTTACATTCTCATTATATCTTTTCATTGATTTTGACGTTGTACTGCTTTATATAGTTGAAATTCCGCTAGAAAAGTATTTACATTAAGAATGATATGATCAAGTTCCATCGAACACGATATGGTTTTTCGGATAAGGCGATGTTTCTTCCTTTTGTGAGAAATAATGTGTGCGGCTCCTCAATAGAATTATGAGGTAGCACATGGGGTTCTTCTCCTATTACATGTTAATTCACCTGTGTAATTTCCTTCCAGTAAATTTTTGAATGCGAACATCTCCTGGTGCATATAAATCACATCCTACTGAAAAAGAAAGACAGTAAAGATGCACGGGTTTGAACTGCTTGCGCAAGGAGCCGAAGCTCGTCTCTACAAAGGAACGTATCTAGGAAGATCAACTCTGGTAAAGGAGAGATTTCTCAAGAAATACAGACATCCTCATTTGGACGTACAGCTAACTAAGGATCGAATAAAGAGCGAAGCGCGTGCCATCGTTCGCGCCAAAGCTGCAGGTAAATGGAATTATGTAAAAGGTTTTGGAAATATGTAGACTCTTGTGAATCTTACGGCAAGACTTCAGTCTTTTTTTTTCTAAAGGAGTACCCACACCGACGCTATATCTCATTGATTTCGATCGTCGCTGCATCTTCATGGAATATATAGAGAACTCAACGAGTCTCAAAGTGTTCATAGACGAAAATATTTCTGAGAAGCAGGACGTCGGCCATTTGGTGGATCTCGTGGGTGAGGCCCTCGGTTTATTGGTAGCGAAATTGCATTCCAAAAATATTATTCATGGTGACTTGACCACTTCGAATATTCTTATGAAGAATGCATCTACAAAGGTCAACGTAGGTAAGATGATACGACTTGCAACTGGTACGAATTCCCAAAATGTTCAACATCAGTAATTACTGTTGATTGTAATCCAAGTTCGTATTTACTTGTATCAGTTGATCTCCTGCTGATAGACTTTGGCTTGGCACGAGTAGAATCTACAGTTGAAGATAAAGCTGTCGATCTGTACGTATTGGAGCGGTCTTTGTTGAGTGCACACTCCGAAGTTACAAGATTGTTTCCAGTGATTTTATCGACGTATCGCAAATATTGCAAACAGAAGGACAAGAAAGAAGTTATTAACAAGTATAAGGAAGTGCAGGCACGTGGACGGAAACGCCTTATGATCGGATGAATGATTTAAAAATATCTTGTGTAAGAAATTCGAAAGATGGTGTATTGCGTACTTGAAAATTTTACATTTGATAGCAATTCTTATCCTGTATGTTCAACGGTCACATTTCAAATAAATTCTTTAGAACATGGAACATTCTGAATATTCCTTTAAAGTACATGGAATTGTTTTAATGAAAAGGTACACAATATTTTTTACGAGTCAACAGAAATTGGGCCCAGTCGACTTGTCTATACATGGTTTTACAAACATGTCTCAAAGACATTTACCATGCTGTTATATATAATTATAAATCTGACTGCAGTAAATATTATTGCAGGAATAACAAATATTCCAATTGACTCATCAAAAGAAATGGATAAGGTATTATATTACTAGTTCTTTTGACAGTCTTCACTATGCAACGGTTCTTCCCACAGTCATAATTCTCTAAAGTAGAATGGAATATTCAATCAAAGTGCAAACCTGAATATATTATTATCCAAGTTACCTGTGACAATAATATTTTTATTAATTTTTTAATACAATAAAATTTGTTATTCAGTCAGCAAATGATATTACAAATTGTTTCTTACCAGAAAACCTGCAAACGAGGTCATAAAACCTTCTTTTGTGAGTTCCCATGCACCACCATATTCCTCCTCATCGACTTGCTGAAAATTGCTGAAGTACACGTAAGTAGCTCCTGCATTGACTAAAACAAATCTGAAAGCCATAGTTGTTTGTAATCATGGTGATACTGAAAATACGACTCTTTCTTGAAGGGCTTCATGTAAAAAAAAAACTAAGCAATTCACAACTAACTTGAAGGATTTGTATTCTGTAGTTGAGTCGTAATCGTATTCACAATAATTCAACATACGAGGAGACTTTTAATTAAATAAACTTACAACAATAAGGCAACAAAGCCCTTGAGTGGTATAAGTCCCCAGCCAATACCAACAATTATACCAATGGCTTGCCGTGCCCAGTATATCACATCAAGAAATTCCTCCTAAACATATTAAAAATTCCCGCGTGTTAATAATTTCTTTAAGAATTAAACAGAAAAGCTTCATCAGATAGAAGTAGGTAGGTTATATTTACCTTGTCAGGCCATTCGGAATTAGCTGTAATTGCGCGACACCAAACGCTTAACTCGCATTTACCTGCGCTTCCATTCTTTTCCACCTTCTGCCGAGACATTTCCTTTTAGGATTATAGAATTAGATTTTGAGTTCGTTTAAGCTTTCTCACGAGAAAGTTGACATATTTTGGCCGAGTGCGATGAGTGTAACGTGTACTGGACAGTACTAGATTGTTGGATACGGGTGAAGTTGGCAGAACTCGGCGTGGGATAGAGGCAAGCAACGCACATGGGAGCCACTGTGTCCCGGTGTTAGGACGAATGTCATTGAGCAGGCGCGCTACCTACGATGATTTGGATAGCGAATTCCTTATTCGCAGACGTGCATTTAATAATAATACAAATTTAGTCGATTAACCAGGTAAATATGAATTAGCAAGTATTATGACTTTCTGCAACATCACTTGAAATTCTTCTTAACTAGAGTATGGAGTACACATTTTTAAATTCTATGGAATATCTCGAACATAGGTGTTCCAATAAGTCTTTTGACAATTTTGTACAGTAATGGTGAGAGGTTTCCCTCGTTGGAAGAGTGAAAAAGTAGAAAAAAAGAAAAACGACTTATCGGAGTAATCAGTTTAATAATTGAGTCTTTACTCATTAACTGATAGATTATATTCGCGTTGTTACTAAAGGTCAGAGAGTAATATCTTTATGGAGGAGCGCCGTAAATACAGGAATGTACTGGAGTGAATTGAATTATATTGATATACACTACCCACGCACACACACACACACACACACACACGCGCGCGCGCGCGCGCACAAGCGCGCATTCACGTACTTAAATATAACTATATACATCTATGATTATCACAGGTGATTCTCTCTCAAGATACAAAGGACACAAACGCTCGTCCTTTATTAAAAATCTGTGTAATTATGGAGGGCTCACGTCCCATAATAATTATCCGCTCGAAACACAATTAGAGGCGATACAGATACAAGATAATGTTCCGACAGTATGCCTTAAGTACGCGTTTCTAAGCTACGAAAAAGTAATAGTGTCGTATAAGGTTGCGGCTATATGTAAGTACCGACCTTACGCCCTCCCTCGACTCTTCACGAATTTCGCACAGAGCTCGTATGTTTCATTTCGTTCTTTTCCTTCTTTCCCTGAGTTTATGAATATGAGAATTAGTACATAGAAGCATTCGAAAACTCGCAGCCACTCTTCCAAACTAAAATAACATTATTCGTGTGTACGTTTTACGAACATTTCCAAATTTTGCCTATCTATCAATTTTGGCACAAGAATGAAATTTAATGTCCCGAATTCCACTTTCCCGTGTCAGTGGTTTCGATGGACCAAATAAAGAAATGGTTGCCTCAGTCGTCGCGACGCGTTAATACAAATTTAAAAAAGCCGTAGCTATTCGTTTGATCATCGCTTAAGAGAAAATCACCTGTAGCGAAAAACGTCGAAACGTTTTTATCTCATACGACTAATGTCTACGTGGATTCGTTATTCAGCGTCTCTCCTCGACTCTTCCTCCGTTTCGCTCATCTTATTTTTAATGTCTAACCTAGCGGTCTTAATCATGATTAGCTACCCTTTATCATACTGACTCGGTCGAACTTACGAAAGTTTCTTACATTTACACAACTGTCGCTTAACTAATATAGTTTGTAATTTCGATTCTATGCTTTTTATGCTTTACATGTTCAGCCATTCTTAAGGAACGCAAGGTACCTCGGGAGGCGCGATAATTCTTCTAACACTCGTACAAAAATGGAAAGCAGAGAACTAAAAAAGACAAAGAATCACATGTTCCGCGACTTCCGAGGAACCTCGAGAGTTCTCAAGTAACAGAGTCGAAGAAAAGAAAAGAAAAGAAGCAGTCGCACGCCTATCGCACAACTTCCTGTGTCCGAGCTGATGTAGACTGTAGTTTACCATTTCTAAGCGAGTATGAGGAGTGTGCGAAGACGCTCTCTTAATAATAAGGTAATAACGTTATCAGAAAACTATCGTAGCAGTTGTTGCGAGGCGGCGAGGCAGTTCGAAATGGTAAAAACGTACAATTTGAATGATGCCTATAGATAGCACTATGTGATCATGACTAAAGCAGTTGGAGTGTCAAATGCTGTCGTACCGGATATAAGAATAAAAGGATAAAAGGCTCACGAGACGAGTTTTTAACCTAAATATGCATTGCCTATGTGTGCGTTAACTTACTTTTATACACGTATATGTATATATACACTATCAAAAGACTAACGAAATACAAACCGCACCCGGGTTAAACGGCATGCTCGAATAATTCGAGGCTCTCTTTCCTTTCCTCGTTTTCTTCGCATTTCAGGCTGGGAAAAAATATCGAATACATGAATTGTCCTATAACTACCGGAAGAGAGTCTGCGTGCCCTGCATTTGATAGATGGATGTGCCCGACAATCAGTTTGAGGAAAGCTGGTAAAAGAAGCAAATAAAAATAAACGGGAAGCGGGAGGAGGAGGAAGAAAGGGAAGAAATAGACAATGGAAGCAGCCGCCCACGTACCAAATTCTGGATGAAATGGTTCAGATGGCAGCTTCGTGTCGGATCGGCAGGATTAATATTCGTTGGTTAGTTTGGCGTTAGTAGGAAGAATTATGTCCGAGGTTTATCCTTGTGTTAATGGATAGTGTCGCTCTGCTTCGAAGGCCTTTGCTAAATCGCACCGATTAATTATTCATAGATCGCTAGTATGACACATTCCCACCTCCTCATTCTCGTTTTCTGCCTTCGGAAGACTCCAACTGCTATTTCTTCACGGTGGCGAGTAAAATGCGATTTCACTTAATCATACGCAATAGGCACTTATTACGTTGAGATCTATCGCACTCGATCTAGCAGACGAAATAACTGAGAATCCTACAAGATCTCTGCTTTTCCAAGTCTATTGCGTCTTCGTCGTGTGTTCTCTTCCACTTTTTTTATCTCTCTCTCTCTTGCTCTCGTGTTGTCCGAACTACCCTAGACAGTCTCATAGGTAAAAATGTACAGGCGCACAAGGTGTATAAATATCCAAACATTAGATCGAATCGTAAATCAATAAATCAGTTATTTAGCTAATAGAAACTCCATTTTCGAATGTTTTAACAAAGTCTTGCACGTTTTGCGCTTCCAACCAAGACACTGAGCATTAATAGTGCCTTGGTAGACGCACTAACACGATCTACAGTTCGCATCGTCTAGCTTAATAAGTGATTCATAATTCCTGCTGACCCTGCAATACCCTGAGCTCTCAATATCAACTCGCACAATAATAGCACTCGCGTTCGCGTACTGCATCTTCTTTTCTCTGAGCTTTTCCTCTTTGACGACAAGTTAATCCAGCCATCTCTTATGGCACCTCGAATGCAACAATGGAATGTGGCTCCGTGTCTTGCCGTTTATTAAAAAAATTCTTCACTGTAGA
Source organism: Syrista parreyssii (assembly GCA_030142615.1). Lineage (NCBI taxonomy): Eukaryota > Metazoa > Arthropoda > Insecta > Hymenoptera > Cephidae > Syrista > Syrista parreyssii. Next base: position 142,729 of record JARQTG010000131.1, on the reverse strand, counting down.
TTAGTATAAAAATTTACGCGTACGGCAGTTCTTTCCTATACTATATCCTATAATAGATAGACTGTGTAAATGGGCGCATATAATACATATCTGTCTGAATACCAGGAAGTTAGTACTCGCCGATGGAATCCGGCGAATGCTTAATTAACGTATTCGTGTCCTACATTCTGCACTGTAACCGTGCGACCACTACACGTCCACCACGTCGTTATCGTAATTGAAGTTCGAATCCCGTAAGAAAGACGTACGCCGGTGCTTAACGCTCACACGATTTTCTTCAGCCGTTTTCGCCGCTTCCGTTACCTGTTGGGGTAATCATCATTATATTTTCGTTAAATGCAACCGAATAAATTTTGAATACCAAGTATTACGCAAATATTGGTAATATCTAATAGCACTAATTCTATCGCTGTATGATTACGAGAGATTACGTTGAACGCACATACAACAGTCCAAATATTATTCTAATAACACAATTCACAATGGGGTTCCGATGACATCGAAGGACGGTTTCGAAAGATGCTAATGACAAATAAACTGAAATTTGGTCAGAATTATTATTGAAAAAATGATTAATTCTTGCCAAACTTATAAGACTACCTGCACGGTCATTATTTTTGTGCGATACCAAAGCAGGTGGTGTGTGGAGTTAGTCACGAAATAAGGCACGTGAGAATGAAAAATATAATCGTAATTCTGGAACGCATTCGAGGGAATTCGAGGAGAAAAATATAAATTATAATGAAATGAAATAAAGAAACCGTAAAAAATACCTTTGTCGTTGGTCGGTCGACAGAACGATGAAGCACCGACCTCCATGCTGCGGGTGCGGTGTGCTCTAAAATAATATATACAGCAAGACTGATAAATTTCAAGCATCGCAACATGCATAGCCGCGTCGTCACGAGCTGTAAGATACGGAGAGAAAGCGTGTGGCGTAGCGGCGTGCAATGCCTAAATCCTACATGCACCTCGAACGTTTCCCTCAGAAATTTACTTACCGTTTTCCTTCCTATCGGCCTTTCCCTTGCTCAGACTTGCAGCTAGTTCCCTGACCGACCTTTTCTCGACGCTAGTATTGCTCAGTGAGCTTGCAGTACTACTCGCTGATAACGTCGGTGGTAACGAAGCCGGACCACTAACTCCGCTGTCGGTAGACTCATCCAGAGCATCTCCGGAGTCAGGTGTGTTTCCAGCCGAAGTATTTGGACTTGACCCGTCGCTCAGTAAATTGAATTCCCCTGAAAATAAGTACCGCAATAACAACAGCCAATTTTCCGTGTCGAGCTAAACTGTAATAACGCGTATACGTTGATGAATTCGGAAGACCAACCGGATTTTCTATCGGTGGCCATGCTCCATGGTCGTGGCTTTGGCGCCGTGGCTGGTGGAATAGGTTTGCTCTTCAACGGAGCGCTGCTACTCTTTGGATGTTCGTTGAAGGGTCCGTCACCTACCTTGACCAAGGACTTTAGGACTGGAGACTTAGACGTGTCAGAACAAGAGCTCTTCGGTCCTCCGCCGTTCGTAGGACTTCGAAGATCAAAGCCCGTCGATCGTAGCTTTATCGATGGAATTGCTTGCCCTGCTGATTTTTCGGTCTCATTTAAATTCTTCTTCACAAGGTTCTTCTTAGGATCCGTGTCCCTAGCTGACGGGGAAAGTTTATCATTGTCCTTCGACGAAGAGGCGAGTTTTCCGCTCTCGTCCACGGTCCCGGAAGAGTCCCTCAGTACACGAGATGCGAGAGAAGCACCGACAATTGGCAATGTGCTTCGCTTAGACTTGTCTGCAGAAGTGTCCTTGACTCCCTTTGAGTCCTTGGTGGTCTCGTACTTTGGCGTTTTCTCAGCGTGACTCTGAGCGCTTTCAGTTGTGTTCCGTCGTGCTAGAGGCGATGCGGTCAATGGGGAATCACCCTGAGATCGACGACCAATCAGAGGTGAAAACTTTTCCAAGTTGTCACTTGATCTTGATCTCGGTGCTGGCTCAAGAAGTGTTTTCAACATGGGTGAATTGCATCCGTGCTTCTTGTCAATTTCCGGTGCCACGCTCTTGTGGCTTGCGAGCGAGAGATTTGGACTTCCGTCCGTGGGAAATGTGTGAAGGGAGCTGTAGAATCCAAGGAGAATAGACGTTAGTCTATTCATACAATTTTACAAAGTCAAAGCGAATTAGGATTTATTTAAATACCTGTCGTCACTGGTTGGGGATATCAATGGGGTTGTCGGGGTCGTTGGCCTGAAGAATACGTCGAGACCTTCGCCGAGAGCCAAACCATCGACTGGCTGATCCGGTTTCAACATTGGTCTTGTTGGTGCTCTTGTCTTGGCACGGCGAGGTCGAGATTTCACAAGGTGCTGGAGTTGCTGGCCAACCGTGTTCGGTAACTCTGAGACCGAATCTAGGGACTCTGTCAGAGAGTGTTCATTCTCGGAGATGGCTAGAATCATATTATAGATTTTTGTCACGCCCGACAGTTTTTTTCATCCAATCCTTTTAGCATAGATAAATGTAGAAGTTGCACCTTCTGTTTGATTCTTTGGCAATGACGGCAACAAGTCGGGAATATCATCGGCCGAGAGACCCTCGACGGAATCCACCACCGATTTTGGTCGCAATTTTCGTCCGTGCAAACTCTTGCGTTTGTTTGACAGATGAGGGGTGGCCTATATTTGAAGGAATCACCAAATTACTTACGTTGCTTTTATACATGACAGTCGTTGGACACGGTAAGTATAGTTATACTTACAAGGTTCAAGTATTCCAATTTCTAATGGGACATGCGTGCGGGACAGTACATATTAAAAAGTATCGTTTTGCGAAGGACAATTTCTCAGTAAATCTGGACAAAATATATTCAGCTGTTAGGCACCAGTCAGACCATCCGAAACCTGCTAGAATTGCTTTGGCAGAAGCCGCGACGGAAGCGACGACCTGACTGATGCATTTCAGCTGCATATCCAGCTTTGTAAGCTTCGCACTCACCATAGGCGATTGATCACAGGAGTGGTGTCCTATCGTATTTCCTAGCGAGAAATTCTCGGGCGGACCATCCCCTTCAGATACAAGACTAGTACGACCACTGGCTAGTTTCAGAGAAACTCCAGCAGTGCTACTCACGCCCATAACACTGCCGCTGCTCATGGATCCCGCGCTGGGTCTCAGAACATCCGGAGTACTACATCTAGTTCTACTGTCGCAGTCCCCAATCTGTAAGAGTACAATCGGTGGAGGAATGGTGGGCTTAGGCGTTACCTCCTCAATACCACCATATTCGCGGTAACACTGAGACTCACCAGGGTTTTGTAGCTTCGAGACAAAGATTCGATAACTTCGTCAGTGACTCGGTCGGAAACGTGGGACGCGACAGCCAAGTTGAGTTCGCTGTCACATAGAATTATTGACGTCACAAATCTTATTTAAATTCGTTAAACAGAAGACAATCGAAGAATCGAAAATAATAACTGTAATTTAAATATATAAAAGAAAGCAATGTCTACACCTGACGCCGACATTGTAGAATCTAATCTCAGATACCTAAAAAGTTTATCGGCACAGAAGATAAGAGACAATCCGAAATGCGGCGTAAAATAATCCGAGAGAGTCACCAATTGATATTATCCTATTATTCCAATATCGTACTATCTTTTTTTCATGCTGTCACGTATCATTGATCATCGCAAATGTTGATGCCAACTTACTTGACTCTGTTGACAATATCAGCACCAGCTTGTTCTGTAATCGTTGCGTGGATGAATTCTGCGTTTATTTGATTCTTCTCCTTACAGGAGCTACGGAGATCGTATTCGACGGAAATCGGTTCACTTTCGTCCCCACGGATGACTGTCTGCGACAGCACAGTGGGACACTGTTCACTCGCGCATTTCAGCATAGCGTCCAGAGAATCCTGAGGGAAACAAATTCCTTATATCAATCCTGACGCTGAATTGCCTAGAATCGTACGATATTCACCTGTAAGTAGACTGTAACTACTCTGTGAATTTCGTCGGCCACGTCCCTCAGTCTGACTTCAACGGGGTTATTCTCATCTCTTCGTTGGAGTACCTCGTGCAATCTCGGTAGAAGCTACAGCGCCATTTAAACTCGTAGTGAGAGACTTACTTTTGAATCGTTATGATGGTCTTGTAAAAATTGCACAAACCTGCTTAGAGTTATCGGCATCCTGTATAAGTCCCGTCGCATAATTAATATCATTATTGGCATCACAACTCTCGGCGGCTAAAGCCTTTATAGTATCTTGTGTCTGCACAACCAGTCTGTCTACCATCTGTTGCGTAGAACTCAATAGAAAACCCTGCTGCAACCTGAAAGCTTGACCGTGGCTATACTTGCAGGGAGTAACGTTCCTCTGAAGAAGGTCCTGAATTTTCTTCACGAGTTGTTCAGTCTTTTCGGCGGAAGTTTTCATACAAGGTTGAAGATCGAATATGGGGAAGGGCATATGCCTAACGCTATAATTGCTGTTGGAAGAAAACGGCCAGTTAGTCATGCAAGTAGTCAGTCGCTCCACATGCGAGTAGCTTTTCACCTTTCCCTTGCGAGAAACGATAAACATACTTTTCTAGAGCATGAACAATATCCGCATAGCCTTGTAGCGTTATGTTGTTCCTGTCATAAACAATGGTTCTCAGGTGATTATTAATTTGCAAAGCTTTAGCCAGTAAACGTGCTCCAGGATCTCCGATTTGATTTCCACTGATGTCCAAAGTATGGAGGCAAGTATTGCTTCCGAGAGCGTTGATTAGATTGTAGAGATCTGCTTTGAGCCTGGCATCGGGCAGGTGAAGGGCTTGCAAGACACAATCGTCTTCCTGCACCATGCTCACCAGAGCATCCATCACGACAGCGATGTGCTTGCTCTTCATGCCTATGGTATTCCGGCCCATATATAACTGCTTGATGGATTTATTTTTACCAACAGCCGTGATCACCTGAGCTAGGTCGACGTCCATATCTAGGAAGCATTGGGTTAGAAAAGTAGACAACGATTACTACGTCTAGACAGGTGTGCACGCGTCGTTAAAACTTCAAGACGCACTTACTGCTCTCGGAAATGTCGAGGGAAGCGATGCACCGAACGCCGTGGATGCAGGACTCCAAAACGTGGGCACCCATCGAGCCCAGATTATTTCCGCTCATGTCCAACTCCAGGCCCACAGTACTCTCGTTGCAGGCCAAACCGAGTAAAAGGTGCTTCAGTGCCTCGAGGGGAAGCTTACAGAACGAGATATTCAAGTATTTGAGAGAGAGAGTGGCCGTGAAGAATTGCTTAAAGCTCGGTGGTATTTCTTTGGTCTTTTTACTCGTGAATGAATTACGAGCGACGTTCAGATGGACTAGATTGGTAGCGCAGCCACGCAGGAGAGCACCGAACAGCTGAATATCGTAAGAAACGGGCAAGTGACAAATGCGAATGCAGATGCAGATTGAAGAATAGAATTAGGTAAAGGATGTGTAGTCGCTTACGCATTCCAGTGTCGTATCCGTGCCACTGAGATCCAAGTGGGTCAAACTGTTTGGTTGTGCCAGAAAGTTGCACAGGTTCTGCAAATCGAATATTCGGAGACTTTTAAGTGGTACTGGAGTCTTTAGGATCCGACTTGAACGAGAAGACTTACGTTTATGTCGTCTTTCAAAGTGTTCCCTGAGAGATTTAAATATTGCAGACTAGTTGGCATGCTTCTATTCAGACTCAAAGCGTGCGCTATTTGGCCAACGCCCTTTCCGGTTAATCCGCAATGTGCTAGATTTAATTTCTGCAAACCCTTCGGTAGCTTTCCAATCGGACCGCTCAAGTGTGTCGCCCCTTAGAACACATATTCACTCTTTCAGCCTAAGGGATATCATCTCTGGACTTAAATTCTAAAATGACGGTGACTTTCTACACTGATTTGGTTTCGCTTCCGATAGGGATGGGATCTACGTTCGGTAGTGAGATGCGAAGAAGATTCACTTGCCAGTTTAAAGATTTTAGAATCGATAAGTGTAATTGCACCACGCGTGCTGATCCCATCCCTAACTGTCAATGCCGCGCAGATGAGAGGATACGGTTAGGTTCTGAGGAGGAATGGTTCAGGTGTTGCGACGTCCAAAGTGAGGGGCGAGAGGCAAGAGGCAAGAGGCGATGCTGGACGTCATGAATCGAAAGTAATGAGGTCTAATGCCTAACGGCACGCAAGGATGCTGCCGATTATAAATCATGTTTCGATTAGTAAGAATAGTTTGTTCATTGCACACCTTGCATTAACTTGGCTATTATCCCGCACAAGCTAGAGGCTCCTACAAAAACATAAAGATATCTTATACTAGGAAGTTAAAGAATTCTTGGTCAGTAGGAGAAAGGTGCATGTAGAAAAAGAAAAGTCAATCGCGAGTTTCAATCGAAAACGAAGTCGCAATCTATTTCCTCTGCGCTTCTCCCTCCGACGAGACAAGGGTCTCTCACCTTTGTCCTCTATCGTGTTGCTCGAGAGGTCGATCGTGTGCAGCATCGTATTGGCATTAGAAATTAGAGCTAAGGAAAGTTTGTGTGCGAAATCCCTGCAAGTGAAACGGAACCGATTAGAACATTTTGCTTGGCAGACTTCTCGCTGATAACGTCGCTATCTCATTTACCATTTGATGCCGAGATTGTCTAGATAAATTTCTTGTATCGAGAGAGATCTGCGCATTACGTGCAATAGTCTCTCTAGTGGCTCGTGACTTAATTTAAGATGCGAGGCTCTTAGTTTTGTGAACCACGTATTATACTCCAAAGCCGAAATGATCGGCACCAAATCTTTCTGCTCCAAATGATCAAAGTCCCTCAGATTGAGTTCTCGCGTGTCGTGAGACAAATATATCGTATCCACGTCCTAGAAGACTTAATTGGAATATCTGGGAAAATTCTCGATGAAGACTGTGCTCGTTTCCTTACCCAAGCAACCTCCTCCCTATACGGGACACCGTGCAAGTCGCACATGCACGCGTACTGCGTTGAAAATCCTCCACAGGGACCGGTGTGCCTGGTGGCTTCCGTACTCCTAGCCAATTCGCTGCCACGTATACTTTGCAATCTACTGGCCGGTATCACGTCTATCTTTCTTATAATGTAGCTGAAACAAAGACAATTGGTCAATGTTCGGGAGAGCAATTCTTCCTATTCTTTCTATTGCGATTCAAAAGGGCGTACATACTTGAGTGGTACTGTGGGGAAGATGTTTCGGATTGCAGTGTGCAGTGCTTCGATCATAGCGTCGACCTCGGCGGTATCGGCCCCTGCACCAGTCGTAGTGAAGCTGAAAATTCGTTCTCCAACTGTGAGACATAGCTGGTTCGCTCGCTTCGACTCTATCGATGTTATTTCCAAATAGTGAAAGTGGCAGTCGATCTGGAAAAGAATAAGTCACATCCAGCACCTGCAGCACGCATTCAACGTGACAGAAGGGACTCACTCTTGTTGGCACTTTGGCAGTCAGGAGGAAGAGACGGCACGGCGAAAATACCTGGAAAAATAAGCTCAGTGAAAAATCAGCATTGGAATCAACCCCATGCATCCTAGTAACCTCGTTAAAAATATTTAAACCTAATGATGAATATTTAGACTCGCTCAGTGCTCTTCATCTATACTTGCGTTTATGCGTATGAGACAATGAATCTGAACCACTCACCAGTACCCGATTCTCCTGTTTGTCCTGCTTGGTCTCTAGCTTGACGACATTTTTTAGTAAAATTTTCACGTGTTTTCCCAGCAGGGCCTTCACCGATTCTGTATGGAACAAGAGCAATTGTGTCAAATGAAGGATTTTCGAAAATGCAAATATGATAAAATATGTGCTGCACATTGAATTTGCATTTAGTCTGAAACAAACGATGTTCTTCCTAGTGCGTTACGAATAATATTCAAGAGTTGAAAAGCAGAGCTTCTGCAAAGGAATTGAGATGGACAGAACTAGATTGCAGACTACAGACAGCTACGAACGTAAACACCCTGTGGAACTTACCATTCAGATCCTTGGTGAGCTGCGACCTAGTTGACATTTTGTGGGCGTTTTATATTTCTTGGATAGCTCGTGTTCGTCGGCTCACGACATCCTTCTCAATGTAAAGTAATTTCTTCCACACTGCACCTTCAGGAAGACGTCAAGACGCTGGGCGATGTCGCGAGTATATGAGCCAGAACGATCGCCATGTTGAATCCAGTCCAACCCAGTCATACCTGTCGACTGCAGTCCGATTCGTCACGTTCCGTCGTCTCAGAGTCTTGCGACTGGTGGTTGGCGGTTGTGCTGCTGCTGAATCAGGGTGGTCAGAGCTCAAAGTTATTCCTAGAGAAGCATAAAGCACACTTCAGTACACTTCTACTTGTCTGCATATATATATGTATCCCTCTGCACTACGACTAATTATTTTCATAATTATTTCCAACGTTGTATGCAGATACATGAAAATCATATGTGAGTAGCAAACTTACTGTTTATTCAAATCGATAGTGTTCGATTATAACAACTATCGAAACTTGTACTTTTGGAGCACCCATGGATATATTATGCTAATAAAATTTAAAGAATGGCGATCAACTTCACTTAACCCTTTTAGTGCCGAACGACGATATATCGTTGCACATGCATTGGCGCCTTATTATACGCTTCACGAGAGATCTGTATTTCAAAATAACTTTATGAAACGTTATAAATGGTTGAAATTCGTTACAACACAATTGGAAAAATTGTTTATTAGATTTAACTTTTTGTTATATTCTATGCTGGTTGGTGCCAAGGCTCTGTATACGCTGGAGCGATAAGGTAGAAACTCGACACGGCGTAGTTTCTTGGGACCGTAATTGCAATCTGTTTATAATAATTATCAGACAGCTCAAGTGCCACGTCGTGAGACGACACGACGAGAATAAAATCATTCTTTCAGTCTTTCTTGGCCTTTCTAAAGAGCAGTCAGTCTTTCTTAGCAGTCAGTGCAAATATTGTTTGTAGAAGAGAAACTTGTTTTTATGTTTTTCATCATGATTTATATTGCTGTTATTCATACGATTTTCAATAAATATTGAAATACTGTTGGCATAACATTACTCTCCCTTTCTTCCGCAATACGCTGCATTTTGATTTTTTTAAATATCATTCTTAGTTTGGTTTTTATGAGCTTTTTCCCAAACCTTAGTAAATTCGTCAAATTCGTCCGGTTATCTTTGCATAGGTACCCGTTTTTCGCGCCGCACTAAAAGGGTTAATAAGAAAGCTATCAATCTACAGAAGATATATACATATATATATTCTTCTCGATACATTAGAAACGCGATATTTCTTCTTTCAGAAGCTGCACAAAAATTCGATACAATGATGATCCACACGTACAGATCATGCTTCAGGAATCTAAGGATCTCTTTTACTAGAAATTATGCGTCCGGTTCTGAATTGGTGAACGTTAGTCGCGATGAGAAAACAGGTAATGTGTCCATGCTATCTGCCAGACGCCATTAGTTGTAGCAATCAGAGAGAGATTTTTTATTATAGAAACTTCATTGTTCACAGGCGTCAGCATCATATCCATGTCAAGAGCACCAGTGAACGGATTGAACAGGGAACTGCTTGTAGAATTAAGGAAATCCCTCGAAGAGGCACAAGATGAGCGCCGAAAGGGCGTCGTGATTACGTCCTCGTTGCCGAATGTATTCTCAGGAGGACTTGACATTATAGAGATGTATAAGAAGGATGTTGAAAGCATGAGCAAGTTTTGGAGTGCGTTGCAGGACTTGTATGTCACTCTTTATGGTCTGAATGTACCAATCGCTGCCGCCATCAATGTAATGTTCTATTTAATCAAGTGTCTTTATCGCCAAAAACTTTTATTAAAAAAATGTCTTTCGTATTGACAGGGTTCCAGTCCAGCAGGAGGTTGCTTTCTGGCAATGTGCTGTGAATTCAGAGTCTTTGTTGACGGGAAATACACTATTGGTTTGAACGAAACAAATTTAGGAATCGTAGCTCCAAAGTGGTTTCAGAACGTCATGATCGCTACAATTGGATATCGTAATGCGGAACTGGCGCTTTTGCGGTAATACTCGAAATCTTTATATACACTTTTGAGAAATTGAAATGTTTGCTACTTCAGTGGGACGCTCTTCTCGCCCCAAGAAGCACTAAAAATTGGCCTGGTGGATGAATTAGCAACTGATAAGGCAGACGCGATAAGCAAATGTGAGAAATACATTGCGTCCTTCGCTGGGATTCCAGGTAAAGTCTTGGAATGCTGATACTTGTGACAATTACTGAAGTGTAACCACGTTGAAAATTTTGTGAAACAGCGAAAGGAAGGTACTTCACGAAACTGGGACTACGACAAGAATTAATACAGTGGATGCACGATAATCGAGAAGTGGATCTCAACAGCTTTCTGACATTTGCGCAGGCACCCGACGTTCAAAAAAATTTGGAGCTTTACGTTCAGTCGCTGAAGAAGCGGAAGACAAACTTCCAAATGGCTTCTTAAAACAAAAAAATTGCGAGACAATCTTTTACTATGGAAAAATTTACTTTATATTTTTATATCTACGGATACATAAATAATCACGTGAGATTAAAAATTTGTTCAAGTTTACTTGTATATCGTTTTCCTGCTGCAGATTGCGATTGAAAGTAACAAACTCTTTATTAATTATCCTTCAAGAGCGGCAATCACGTCTGGATCGCTACTTCCTATGCTCAGGTGACGTTGCAATTGTAAAGCATCAAACTCTTCTCGTTGAAATTCGAGGAAATGCGATATCTCCAGAATTTCACGTCGATACCGCTCATTTTCCTCTCTGTGAAAAGGGAAAGTAAATACGGGAGTGGCACACGATACCTCAAATGAAATTCTGACATCGAACTCACTCGATAAGCTTCTCTACGTGCTTCTCCAGCCAATCCTTCAGTCTGCCAATCATGCGATCCTCTCGACCGTCTATTATCTGAAAGTCAGATTTCATACAATTGGTAATACGAATCAAAGACAATTCTCGTCTCAACTAACAATTTCCTAGATACCTGAAGGTGCACATCGCGGGAGGCTGCAAGATTATTAGTCAAGAGATCCTTGTCGCCACAAGTTTCAAGCACGTGAGGCGGTATCTTGTTCTCATCATTTGCTCCGAAGCTGTTAATATAAATAGTGGCTATCGTATTAATATTGTCATTGTACTCGGCATCGGCATTTCGCAACTGTACAAAATAGTTCTGCGCCGCTTCGAGGAAGGATTCAACCATGTCTGTCATGTTTATTTTGAAAACTTCGTTTATATCCTAGGACATATTTTAATGCTTTGAAATATCGAAACACTGGAAAGCACCTCGAAGCGAATCAATAACTTACATCCATTTGTTCGTGCAATACGACTTCCTTGTGGATTAGTTTCGTCCACATTCTCGATATGAAATCATTAAAATCTTCCGATAATCTCTGCGCCTGCTCAACTTTCTCCTCCAAAACGTCAGTCTCCAATTCACCAGTCATAGACTCAATGAGAGTTTTGACATCAAGGAAAATTTCAGATTTCCTCTTCATTACGTCATCCATCGTCCTGCGCGTCGCACATTGTTAGCGCGTGAGAAATTCCCATTTACACTCCAGCCATCCTTTCGTTATTTGACTTACTCTCGTGCATCCTTTTGAATTTTCTGCTTCCCTTCGTTCACGATATCATCGAACCGCTTGATCTCGCTTCTTCTTCTCGCTTCTTCCTTTAGGCCAAGTTCATACAATTCCTGACAAATGGCAGAAAAAGTTTTCTTGTATTCGTCGTAGGCCACTTGGCTGTCTTCCGTGAGGGTTATCAAGTTTTTTCCTTCTGTCTCATTATTAACAAAGAACATCGTTAACGAAGGAGTGTCCATCGATATAACAATTGGAAGCCATATTCAAATTATTAATATCATAGGCATCTTGACCTTTGTCGTGTTTAAACATCTGTTCAAAGAGGTAACTGCCGTCCAAATATTCGACATAAGATTTTGAAAGTGAATCTATGTGCTTCTCGAAGGCACATCGCGCGTCTTCTTCCTCTTTCTCCTTGGCTTCATTTTCTTCTAAATTACTGATTGCTCGACTGAAATTATGAGTAATCGTCAGAGGAAATAGTCAACAAAAAAAATAGAGAGGTCCGATATCAAATTACTGATGCTGGTCCAGTGCTAATTGACGCTCCTTGTCGCTTATCATTTTATAGCGACAATATATCAGCTGCGGTAGAAATGCATATAAGTAGTTAAGGTATCCTTCTCTTTCCATGCAAGGATTTCCGTCCAAATTAAGGCTGCGCAATTTCTTGAACTTACGCAAATACATCACCTACAATAATTCGATAATAACAGTTTGGTGTATGCGCACCGACGTGTAACATTATAATATAATAAAAACAATAGCCGCGATACATGGTCCCAATCATCGATCTTGTTATTTCCAATGCTGAAAATCATGAGTTGATGTAAATCATCTATTCCCTGAATGACACTGACTTTATTTTCATAGAGCAATAAGATTTCTAAGCGAGTCATGTGATTCAGATTCTCCATTACACAAATGTGATTGAATGACAGATCCAATTCTCTCAAGTGTACCAGAACATCCAAGTTCTCAATTTTTTCAATAATATTATTAGATAACTTTAATTTAACAAGATTCCGCATCACCCAGATATAATCAATGTTCAGTATATCTGAAATCGTAAAATAACGAAAATATACTTGTCATTCATATATATTCTAGAAGACCGATTCAATGCAAGACTTACTAAGAAATTCGATACGAATTTCTTGAATATTTTCAAATTTGATGCCATCCGCAAGAAAGAGTCTACCGGCCTCACCATTAGGACCTTGTTCGATGACAAGGGATAATAGCATGTCCCGATTAATAACACCGGGCTCGGCAGACTCTTGAAATATTGTCGGTACATCGGACTGCATCATAATTCCATCTGATTGATCATTTCAATGGACCATCCATGTCTTTCTTTTTCAAAGTACAAATCACAGAGAGGCACGCAGAGACACGATTTCAAATTGAAGCTGCAACATAAAGAAACTTGGTTGCCACACTGATCCAGTCTTTTGAGTTACTGCTTACTCATTTGCGTTTAGTCGTTTACACCCGTCGTTGCTCCTGGCAACAGTAAGATCGTTGGTCCGTTTCTACGTTTCCTGCGGCCGTCCCCCGTTACTCCGTTCCAACGTTCCACTGTTCCGCCTTTCGGTACGTTGGACTGGTTGGAACTTCGAGTAGCCCGGGATAAGGTAACGCTAGGTATACGCGTAAACGTAAGCGACTCAGTGACCATTGGGAGCTTCCGCCCACGAGAAGTTGCACCCATTGGTTGTGCGCCGTGACAATACAAGATTTTGACGTCTGGCTCTGCGGCCGCATAGGTCATATGATTCCGTCATTCAGCGGGCTGAGAAACTTAGGAATTATCGACAAGCCAACCTCCTGTCAGAGGTATCAGCGTATTACACATATGCGGAAGTGAATCGGCAGCTAAGAAGACACTGGAAGACACTCGACACGCAGCCAGGATGTCCTTCTTCGGAGTAAACGTGAATCCCTTCTCGACGCCAGTCGGTCAGAGGATAGGTGAGATGACTCGTATTTCATTTTGCAATCCTGAGCAACACGCATTACTCACTTACGCGTTATTTCTACTTGGTAACAACTGCCTTGCATGTTGATAAAGTCTCGCAAATTTTTTGGAATCTCGAGGTGACATCGACGACATGCTCCGCTACCCAACGAGTCCATCGCGTAGTCCTCGAAACTCCATCGTTTCCAGCCTTGGCTGCCAGCAGCCTCGGCAATTTCTCGGGTACCTACATCGAGTACCTGCAATCTCACAGTCTGTCTGCTTTTGTATTTTTTCAGAACAAGCTACGGATGGAAATTTACCCAGTGAGAATTGGGCGCTCAACATGGAGGTCTGTGACATTATAAACGAAACAGAGGATGGACCGAGAGACGCGATAAAGGCCATCAAGCGCAGATTGAACCAAGCTGCTGGAAAGAACTACACCATAGTCATGTACACCTTGACTGTTAGTATGGAACTTGGAATATCTTACGCGCTTACCAAGCACCGTGACTGATAAGATTGAACTAGCAGTTCGAAGTCGTCTTGAATATTTCCCCTCAATTGTTCTCGCAGTAACGCAACTACTTTATGCACAGCCACTCTTTGACACTGCATAAATACTATCAATACTCATGCGTTATGCTCTTTATAGAAATAATAGACTGATAAATAATTTTACCATTTATCGCGGCCTGTCTACCTTGGAAAATTATATATAATTAGATCAATTAGGTACACGCTAGAGTTATGAATTGATATGACCGGTCGCAGAGCCACGAGCCGCATTAAGCATTGGACTTGTCGTACGCAGTGCGCATTTGCGGTTAGACTCACTCGAGATCATTTATCTTTTCGTCTTCGTGGCCGAAAAAGGAAAGCTGAGGAAATATCACTTCCCGAGTTTCGCTCAAGAAGACACTCTTCTTTTTTCATTGCAAAAGAGAAACCAGCCTCTTTGCTTAATTCGGTTATCGTCCCAAACCACTCAGTCTAATCTTTCATCTTCTTTTCCAAGGTCCTGGAAACATGCGTAAAAAATTGCGGAAAGCGCTTCCACGCCCTGGCCTGCTCCCGTGAATTCGTTCAGGAGTTGGTTAAGCTGATTGGTCCGAAGAACGAGCCGCCTACTGCTGTTCAAGAAAAGGTTCTGAGCCTGATTCAGACCTGGGCTGACACGTTCCGTCACCAGCCTCACACACAAGGTGTGGTCCAGGTATATCAGGAACTGAAGATCAAAGGTATCCACTTCCCAATGACCGATCTGGACACTATGGCACCGATCATCACGCCCGAGAGGGTAATTAATTATCTTTCGTTTTCTTTGTACTCGAGACTGAGTCATGTGTTATCCATCAAATAGCAAAACATCAAAAGATACGTGGGTGAAATCCCAGATTATGATAAACGTGAGATAAGCAGATATTCACGTTGACACTGAACCAGCTTGAATATTCACGCACGCGAGCCTATGTGGGCGTGTGCCTCGGTGTCTCAATACACTTATGCATATACGCACGGAAACTGCACGTATACTGCGACAGCGACAGCACAACCGCATTGTGAATTTGATTATTGGCATGGGAACGCTTCGGTTAAGAAACATTTCTTGTTGATGATATTGTAAAGCGCAATGCGCGTCCATATTAATTGGCGATGGCTGAGACTCTCCCAGACATCGGCATGATAACGAGATAAAGATCCCGCGACAATTCGGCGCGTTCAGCTTGGGCAACATTCGAGTAAATGCAAGTCGTTAGGGAAATTTAATGATTTTTTTGACAGCACTGATCGACGTGTCGCTTAAGGATATCTCGATAATTGCAGAGCGTTCCCGAATCTGAACAGTCCCTCGGGGGAATTGCGACACTCGAACAAACTCCAGCTGCGCCGTCCTCGACTCCGGCGCATCAGCCGCCAATACAAACGTCCAATCAGCTGGCACAATTGACGGAGCAGCAACTGGCAAAGTTACAGAGCGAACTCGACGTTGTCCAGGGTAACAAGTTAGTGCTCGCAGAGATGCTGACCTATCTCACGAGCCCCGAGCAAACTGCAAATCAGCAGCCAGATGCTGCCGACATCGAGCTATTAACGGTAGAGACCGAGAAATCTATGTCTGAGATGTCACTTGCCCAATAAGAAATCCATAACCAGAATATATCTGCTTTCTCTAGGAACTTCATTCGACGTGCAAAGCCATGCAAGAACGTGTCGTCGAGTTAATCGGTAAACTTGCGCATGACGAAATGACGGCCGAGTTGCTTCGCGTGAACGACGACCTGAACAACCTGTTCCTGCGTTACCAGCGGTACACAAAGAACAAGGTAATTCCGGCTAGCGCGATTCTGGCCCAGACAATCGGACATCCGCCGAGTGTCGAGATGACCCCTATACGTAGCAAAAAGGAGGCAGACTCTCTGATCGACCTGTCGGACGAGGCGGAGGCTATCGAGAAACATCTAGCAGAAATCGGTAAGGTGTTGCGAAAATCAAGTGCGAATGATTATGAGCGAGCAGGGTGATCTATGTTTCCGATAAATAGCCATGACGGACGATCCCGTGAGCAGCAGAATCGAGAGGAAGGAGAAGGAGGGTGACAGCGATGAATTTGACATGTTCGCGCAGTCTCGTAAGGCCACTTACGAAACGACGAAAAACAGGTTCGTGAAAAACGTCCCGATCGATTAGCATTCTTTCTGGTTGGCTTGTCTGTAATTCCACTGACTAATCGAGATGGACGGAAGCCCTAGCAAGGAAGTGCAAGTTACGCGATGTCTTTTTATTACAGTGGCAGCAAGTACGAGGACAATATGGAGCAGGTGAGCGGAGATGGCCTAAGCACAGCGATTCTCAACCGCAGTAACAATAAGTATCCCCAGCAGACTGTTTCGACTGCTGTTGTAACTGCTGCTGTTGCTTCTACCACTGCTGCTGCTACCACTACTCCGACTACTACCACCACTACCACTGCTACCACTACATCTACTACTGTGCGTAACGCTCCTCACCCTATTAGTATCGTAGTAATCTAGCAATCTCTGCGGTTTCATAGGATGCAGAAAATGCAATCTCTGATTGACACGGACGCGTAGCTTTCATGTTTTCAATATCATATTATTTCAGTAATTTGTGCTTTTCGATATCATTTTTAATAATTCTTTCGCTTCTTCTCATAAACGCACGGCCTGTGTCTCAAGTACATACAAGTTCAAGCTATGTTTTTTGACAGTTGCACTGAATGCACAGCGACGTTTCAACACTTTTCCAAGTCCCAGTCGTCCGGCTTCACTTTCGGTACCGTAGTTCCATTGAGTTAGATTCCCATTGAGATCCCAACATGCATCGAGAACGTAACATCTCCCAGCGTATGTTTGTCGTTTTGTTGAATGTTCGTTTGTTTCTTTGTTTCCATCGCTCAGCTGAACAGGGAATCCGAGTTCAATGAGATGGCAGCGTGGCTGGATCACACGGTGAGTAGAGGGTATTGCTTCTTGTTTGCTCATTGCGCAAAAGTTCCTCAGCTGCACTGCGTTCCATATGAGTTGAGAGTTTCTGTCTCTATCGATAAAAGAGCAAGAGGAAAGGATGTTATTTTTTTTGTTTTTTTCATGAAATAGTTAAAAATTATACATTTCATTATTGCTCCTGAAGATTGACGGAATTAATCTAAATGGAATTTGACATTCCAGCCAGGTGGTCAAGGAGATCAAGAATCCCTGACGTCGTCCGAATTCGAGAGATTCTTGGCGGAACGTGCAGCGGCTGCGGAAGCTCTGCCAACGCTTCCCACGGTGACAGCTGCACCGAGTACAACCACCTCCGGAAATCCGAATATCCAGCGTCAAATCAACAAGGATCAGGATAAATCTCTGTTTGCCCTATAAATATTCGGGACAGCTTCAATTCCTATTATCTGACGTCACCGATGACTTCTACTGATAATTAATTAATCGAGAGGCATTCGCCAATAGCGCGAATTCTTCCTTCATTCCCTGGCCAAACATCTCGGATGAGGGATGCTTGAGGAAAACACAAAAGAGTGAGAGTTAATCAGGGGGAGAGAATGATGCTTGAGAGTATGAAAGAGATGAAATCTATGGTAGTGTGTCCGTGTGCGATGCGTGAGAGAAATTACGTTGCTTCGTGCTTTTACGTACTTACACACTCTAACTGACGAGTCGAAGAAACGCGTCCTTCTAGATTAAGTTATTAGCTTTTCCGTTTCATCGTCTAATCTCTAAGCGTTACGTGTTTGTCTTTCCCTCTGCTTTTGTTGTTCACGTGACTTGAAAATCTGGAGGGCTCATTAGTGACGAGCGCCGACATCAGAGGCAGTCGGAGATACTAAGTTATATTGCATGTATATAGAGGAGTGATCACGAATGTACGCAACGTGTGATTTACCCGGCTGTAATTTATCTTGGGATCGAAGAGGATACTTTGTGTTGGAGAAATCGTAATCGCGGCCCGTGATCAAGAGTGAAAGAGTGAAAAGAACAGAAAACAGTCGTACGAATTTCAATCAAAGTATTCTTTTCTTTCCCGAGTAGCAAAATGGCTAAGTAAAGAGTGTCAACCATTTACGATGAAACACATTTTGTATAGGGTTATTAAGTATTGCATTACATAAAATTATGTACACAGATAAACATACATAGTATGCATATACACAAACAAACCACAAGCACGCGCTCGTGATTAGAATTATATTATTATTGTTACTATTATTAGAATTAGCATTGAGAAATGCATATCCAATGCGCGATAGATGCATCTTTGTAACACGACAGTGGTGAGGGAATTTCTTAGTATGATGTATGAATTTTGTTTTTCGCCCTCGGGATCGTCGGGAAACAGTTCAGCACGATTAGTCGATTTTCCTTCAATTTCTGGACGCATGTATCTCATCTAATCATATACACAATTAATAAGAGCAGCACTGTTAATTATATTAACGACCACAAAACAAAAGTTACGTAATGCCAGTGCTTGTTTCGCTGTAGGCCTGTTATATCTTTTTTCTTCAATTCCATATGTTTCGCATTTTCGTCCTTGTACGAGTTTTATCATAAAACTTGAAGCATCGTTGCGCACACCCTTGGCCTCGCGTGTACGATAAAACATGAATTTGCTTCCTTCTTCCAACCCCTCTCTCTCTCTTTTATAAACAATTTGTTTTAATTTTTTCGATAATATACGTCTGCAGATATCTTGCAGTCTATTGTATGGAATTATGGGAGGGCTGCATACTGCACAGATAACGTATTAGGAATCATTACAGTATTCGTACGCTGCTCAGAGTTCTTTGCTCTATCCACGAAAACATCGCGGTAGACTTCGACATTAGATTTTCTTATGTCGGCTAACGACTTCTCGTAGACTTCCGATTGACGAACGTTAATCGTGTCCTGACGTACACTTGTATGCCTTTTTTCCGGAAGGAATCGCGCGACGCCTCTGTTCACGAATACCTTGTCGGTAATACGGACTCGTGTGCAGAGAAGCCAGTAATAAATTCGGGGGATTCGGTAGCGAGAAGACAACGCCAATGCGATAATCACATAATGTACGAAAGGAGAGAAAGAATAACGGTAAGGTGCAATACAATTTTTATTGAAATTCAACTGCCAAAGACACTTGCTTGGGCACAAACATTGAAGAAATTTCGAATTCACCGCGAAAAACATTACTTTTTTTTTGTGCTTGCAGTTTTATCACACATTTTACGTAAATGTACCTAATATTTCTGTTGCGATCGTCCACAAGTTTCATTTCACATGTTCGAGTTGGAAACAAATGATGATTTACGTATGGTGGCGCAATGCAGCTTTCACCGGGCACAGATCGATAAAAATTTCAGATGCAAATAGCTTATTAGTCAAACTTGCCGTCCTACCGGACTAAGAACATTTCTGTTTTAACGTAAGGGCACAGCTCCATTCTTAGCGCGATTGCGAAGAAACACAAAATGCAGGAACAAAGAAACGAGGTGACTTGCAACTGGAATTCCTCTCGGAGCATCGCGCAACGAACACGTCTCCGATGGCTCGAGCAGAAAGGAGAGATAAAACGAGAGAAGGGAGGTTCTATTCCGATTTTCACACGCGATATCAATACATCTTGTATTTTCAGTGTATCGCTTTTAATACGGAACGCGCAATACATATTATTTGTACCAATAAAAGAGAACTAGTGTCGTAAGCATTCTTATTCTTCCGGAAACCTTCGTAGGCTGTGGATTATTGGCATCTCGTTCCTGCATATCCTAAGTGAACCCAAGACTCTTATTCCTTTCTTTCTCTTTCTCTTCATAGACGGCACTAAACGGACTGTGCTAGTCATATTTCACAGGCTTTGCGATGAGTTGCCAGTAATGTACGATCTTTATTGTATTTATACATTATTTACATAATTATTAATCCACTGGTAGCAATGTATCAATACGGATTCCAAAACATGTTTCACGTTTCGTGATAACAGAACCTGACGCAATAGGTGTGGTTCGAAAGTTATATGAGCTAGCTTCGCGCGCCTTTTATTTTTCACGCGATAATTTTCGACATCCACAACAATCTTGAGATACTCGCGCACAGACGGTTCTCAACCGCCGCATGTCTACCAGTCCGAGTGGCCGGAGTGAGTCAGTCTAACCCAGTCTACGCACTGCTAAGCACGCGTATTCTCAGGAATGAGGAATTCTATCTTGTTCTATCTGGTTCCATCTCGAACAGTCGTTGGTTGTGGCTCATTGCGGCTCACTTCAGTGCGCAGCGTTGGTCGATCTGCTGTATCGAGATTCACTAAGTGCTTCTGCTAGAGTTCAGATAAGTCTCGAATGGTTTGGTGTTCCTCTAGGAGGCTAACATTTCCACCTTTTTCATTAGAAAATCATGTACACTGTGTCGAAAGGACCTAGCAAAATTGTCGCCAAGACACGTCGAGGTACGTAAATGCGCTAAGGAATCATTGTCATACAGTCTAAATACAAGATTTCCCGTGTAAAGAGGCATGCATGCTGTAATAAGGTCGAGATAGAGTGTTGAGAGAGAGAGAGAGAGAGAGAGACAGAAAGTAAATGCGCTTTTCTAACAGGGATCAGCCAGAATCTCGAAAGGCTGGAGACTCTACGGGACCTAACACGAAAGTCTGATCCCGAGGACGATCACGGTGCCATCCGGTAAGCCGCATAAGCACGAACTTATTAACTCTGTTTTTCATATTACGCAATTGCTCCGGTCACGCATTCTCCCCGATGATGTATAGATTAAATCAGTTTGAAAGGATGGGCATGACTGCTTAATAGCTTGCAACTCAACAAGACCTACAAAACACCCAATGATATTTCATTCTAGTTTTCGACCGCCACTACATATAATATATACCTACTTTTACCTTACAGTCATGTGCCAAAGCCAGTCTTCCACATGAATGGAAAGTCGAAGCTCAGCTCCCAAAGACATCAGATGCAGGAAGCGATTACGCCACAGCACGAGGAGCTCATCAAATTTGTATATGAATGTAAGCAAAGTTGATCAACGCGAGTGAGATCGCGAGGATGAGGTCCATAAGATAAGATCCAACAAGATCCGTCAGCTATCGATCAATTAGTATTGCTAACGAAACATGAGATTGCTGTTGCTCCACGAGACCTTTAACGACAAGAAAATGTCAGCCCTTTTGACGTCGTTTAGTCTATTAGTATCATTAATTTCTTTTCTTATTTTGCTTCAGCATGGAGCCAAGTCAATCCTCAACAGGGAAGCGAATCCTCGGACGGTTCAGAATGCTCAGAACCTTCGAGTGAGTAACGATTTTTCAATAGCAGCTGATCAAACGAAATTGAAATCAATTTAAGAAAATACAAGAGAAAATCCTGACAGGCTTCGATCTAAATTCCCGAATGAGTAAAGCTGTCTATATTATTCACAGGTCCAAATTCCATAGTGTACTACAACGACGGTGAACCAAACGACATCCTTCAAGATTTCAAGCCTTTCGATCTGGAGTCTTGGTGGGGAAAGCGACTCTTCAACAATATCACAAAGTCCCTTTGAGGAAGTCAGATCTCAGGAGAATATTCCGCATCAAAGCATAACCAAAAGTAGTTAATAATAAGAAACGCAGCGAGTCGAGGCACCTCGCCCATTGACTGACAGTGGCCCGTCGAGTGAACTGACTTTTGCAGCAGTGCTCAGAAGAAGAGCTTGCGACTCGCGCGCCTGATGATTCGCGGTTGTCTGGACGTCGCATCATTCAACGGCCGTGCGTGGACACGAAAAAAAAAAAGACAGAAAACAAAGAGAAACTGATGTCGGGTGATTCCAAGAGACGCGAATTGCAGCCGTTTTCACAGAAAGTCGCAGTGCTCGAAGTGAATTGTTGCGACTCGCGAACTGCCAAACTTGCGCATCCATTAGTTTTTAATCTTCCTGCTTTATTTTTACAACGCACAAAGCCACTAAGACAGAAGCCCGGAAGTCAACAAGTGCTATCTTCGGATGTGAATTCGTTATTAGCATTGATGTTTTTCGAATACTTTGAAACCGTCGTAGCTAGTATAATCTAATTCACCGATCGTATCGATCACGCACTCGTTTCTGTGTCAGTGATAACTTTGTGCAACGCAATGCGGAAGATGAATGAAAAGACCGAGAAGAGACAATAAAAGGAAAGGGAGGAAAAACGAATTGAGAAAAGAGTATTAGTAAAGATGAAAGAGAGGAAGAGGAGCTTCTCTCTATATAAAAAAAGTGAGTGGAGACTAAGAGACAGATAAATTAAAAATAGAGAAAGAGAGAGGGAGAGAGAGACCACAAGGGGCGTTGCCGTAAAATCGTTTTCAACGCATCCGTAAATATGTATGTATGCATGTATTAACAATCCGCTTTGCGTCAAAGAGACGATCGGAGTGTGTATCGGTGTGGATGTCGCATAACATTGAAGTTGAAGAAGAAGACAGAGAGGAAGTGAAAATTTATGATGATATAACGTTGTACATATTACACGAGCATCCATTAACACGAATGCATGCAAGTCCTTCTAGTTATTGTTACGACGACTGCATCGATTGTCCTTATCCCTTTAGCGCCGAGCGTTACATATTTCTAACACTCACCACATAGATTTCTACTTTACCAATTTTTGAATTTTCCCAGAGGCTCAAAGTGAGTGCCACAAATATGTATGTGCTAAACTAGCAAAAGATGGACTTTCAGTTACACATAGTTTGGCTTTCCCGACCAATGATCGAAGACTACTCTTTCGCTGGTTGTACTATACGCAACGGCGCTGAAGGGTTACATAAGCGAAATAGTTAGTATAACTTGGTAGACTGATTCGTTTAAGGTTGTTATAAAGTTTCTGGGCGTTCTGAGGGATAGCAGCAGTCAGTATGAAGCATCAGCGTCAGCAACTACTATCTGTCCCTCTTGGTTTGTGCGTAGAGTACGCGTGCTCTCTCAACCAGCCAACCAGATCCAACCATGAGGCGGCATGCTGGATTTTATTGTTCCTGATCGAGTGCTCCCCCCCCCCCCCCCGGGGGCCGTTCGCAGTGTCGTTGCCGCTGCGATACAGCTGGTCGTGACACTCGACAAATTTATCTCCCGTGGCCGTTAATGAGTTTGCATCGCCGTACCACACGCAACGCGCAGTTTCCCAAAAGTAGTCAAAACGTAGTGCAATAATGTTCAGCCGCGAATTAGGCTGGATTTCACAATTGTTATCAGAATAAATATATCTTTGTACACTTGAACGTGCTTCTGCTTCTTTTTCTTCCATCTCAACTCTTCGGGACGTCGAATTTTTTAAATGCGTACGTTAGACCTTTTTCTGCCAGTCAAATATCTTTGACACACCTGGCGCCATCTCGACGCATTTAACGAATCGGGATTTTCGGCTGAACGCCTAGTGTACTTGATTTTACAACCTACTAAGGAAGGTTCGTTACCAGCGAAGCAATGTCGTGCCAATACTGTGTCCCGTTAGCAAAGTCGAGAATTCAGAGACTCGTGAACGATCCGACTAATGCCGTTCGAGATAGTCTGTACGGAATGGCTATGGTGCACAATGGACTTGTGCTTCTCGAAGGATGTAATGCCGTACTAAGAAGAGATTATAATGACCTACGTGACAAGGTAGATAAATACAGTACCTGAGTATGAATATTTCTTTGCTACATTAATTTTCAATAATATACCCGAATTCATAGTCTTTTTCTTGGAGTGATATAGGTTAAGATCGTTTCTGGAGGAGCAGCCGGCAACGAACCGTCACATGCTGGTTTCGTAGGACCTGGTATGCTCACCGCTGCAATATCAGGGAATTTATTCACTGCACCCTCGAGTGACGCAATATTGAAGGTCATTGAGGAACTGGGCACTAATCACGCACCGGGTAATACAGTAGTCTAGAACAAGAATATTTCGCTGAAACGTTAAACTCAACGAGCGAATCATCAACAACAACATTTTGTGCGTGCAGGTATCCTAATGATAGTGCAAAACTACACTGGACATCGTATAAACTTTGCTCTGGCGAAATTGCGTGCCGAAAGTAAGGGACTCAAGGTGAAGATGATCCTCGTGGCCGATGATGCTTGTCTGAAAACATTTGAAAAAACTGCTGGCCCACGTGGTCTTGCTGGCATCCTCCTTCTACAAAAAGTCGCTGGTGCCATGGCGGAAGCTGGAAAAAATCTCGAAGACATTTACGAGATTTGTAACAAAATTTCGAGTGAAGGACGAATTAATACTGTCAGTGTATGCACTAAGGTACCATTTGCGGTTAGCAGTTGCGCTTGCACAGAAGATACGTTGCCCGTGCAAATGGACATAGGTAAAGTGGCAGCTGCCAACAACGGAACTAAACATTAGTAATGAACTTCGATGAGAACAATTTTCTTGAAAATTATTAATCCGGCTGACAATCAGGCTACGGAATACATGGGGAACCCGGAGTCTTGAGAATACACGCTGCTACAGCTAGAAGCACGATTTCAAAATTACTGGAGACGATGGGAGCGATTACTGAGGAGAAGGGGAACAGTCTGCAATTTAATCAGGGATTACAGAGTCCTAATATGGAAGTAGCAATTATGATTAACAATCTTGGAGGTTTGTATGAAGGAATTCCAGTCTGCTGTCAGATATAATTGGTGACTACCGCTAATTCCACTATTCTACTATAACAATGTTTTATAGGTTCCAGCCAATTAGAAATCAATATAATTGCAATGGAAACGATGCGGCAGTTGGCAGAGTTTGGTACTAAAGTCAAACGTGCTTACGTGGGAACGTTAATGACATCGTTAGACACGTGTGGTTTTCAGTTGACTGTTATGAAAATCCTATCGGACGAAAATCTGATAAACTATTTAGACGCTCCGACAGATGCTCCGGCCTGGCCAAAAGTTTTCAATCTGAACGATGCAGAATCGGTAAGAGCCTCTAGTAACACGTCCCATCGTTACGGACACACATATACATTTCATTTATTCTACAGAAAAACATTCAGAGAAAATTAATAACAACGGGAATATACGGGAAGGTAAAAATATTGACTCTTCCATGTTATTTTAAACTTTACTCAAAGACTCTTACTTCCGTAGAATGTCTCAAACGACAAGATAGACGCAATAGGTCCAACGATACAAGACCGAACCGCACAAGTGTTATTGACTGTCATCACCTTCGCCTGCGAGGCGTTAATTGCTTGTATGGAACAATTAAATATAATGGATGACGACTCTGGTGACGGTGACTGCGGCAGCACGCTGGCTCGCGGTGCTGCTGCCATTAAATATGCGATTAAGGTAAACTTTTCGAAAGGCATACTTGCTTGTGAGAGTAAAATACATGTTCGGTGCAACAGAGAAATCAGCTCTGCGGCTCAAGACCATTCGTGACATTCAGACAAATAAGTAAAATTACTGAAAAGGAGATGGGCGGTCTTCAGGGTGGTTTATATTCCTTGTTCTTCGACGCTGCTGCTCGAGTACGTTTCTCAATAATTCTAGTGTGGCACACTCTTATCTGAAAACTGAATCAATAATACAAGGTTTTCGCCGAGAGTCCTGAAAACGAAGTCGTGACTGCATGCACGTGGCTGAATGCTCTTGCTGCTGGAAATAAAGCAATTGCGGCTTATGGGAACGCACGTGAAGGCGACAGAACGATGCTGGATCCTTTGCTAGCCGCGCAAAATCGATTTACAAAATCGCTTGAGGCAAACTTACATCCTATTAGAGCCCTTGGAGATGCCGTGAAGGTTGCGGAGTTGTGCGCTATCGAGACTCTTCGCATATCGGCCTCCGCAGGACGAGCCAGTCTGATACGGTGCAAGGTAACATTCGATTCGCATGTGCTTATTTTGGTGCGAATTCATTTCCGCGGACTACATATTTTACTCTTTTTGGCAAGACCTTTAAATATCCGGATCCTGGAGCACACGCTGTAGGAATATGGATGAGAGCAGTCTATGAAGGAATCAAGCTCAAACTTGGTTGCGATTGTGAATTTTGAAGTTTCATATGCTCGACATTACTATGCATATGCATACCTATGTACTACATTACGCGGTATCTAAACTCTTTGTAACGGCGCAATAATAAATTATTTTTTACGGTGAAATTTACCAGCTTCGCAAAATTACTTTTCATTTTTTGCAAAGTTCCTATGAAAGTTATCTAGATACTTGGATAGATAATGAAGACTGCTCCCCTAAAGAGCGCAGAAAGGTGTGCCGACGCCAGCCCATGACTCCCCACCGCTCAAACCGTCTTGGCATATTTACTACGGAGTTGACTGTGATATCAAAGTGATACCACGAAGAAACAATAGCCCAGCGGAAGACACGGGGTAAATAGGTAAGACAGACAGAGAGAGAGAGAGAGAGAGAGCGAGAGAGTGGACGCGCAAGCGAGGTAAGGCCAAATACGACCAGTGGAACGGATCTGGGAAGAATGAAAGCTCCAAGCCGATACATTCCCTCTATACCAGGCAGTTTTCCCTACCTACTGTTTTCGGGAATTGTCGTCAATGTTCGGCGCTCGGTCGTGTGTACAGTCGGCGTTAGTGTAGCGCTCATGGAAATATTATTTATTACATATTTGACTTATTCTTATATCGTACATATCGTTTTTAGTGTAACTAATATACTATGTGATAGCTTCGTCAGGATAGATGGTTACATCTCGAAAACTTCTTATTTATCAATTACCAATTGCAAATCTGATTCGTTTCCTCTCATTTGCCATGCATCCCGAAAATAATTAAGATTAGACTAACAATGAGAGCAAAAAAATAAAAATCTTAAATCAAAATTTGTATGGCTAATAGTCAGTACTAAAACGTGGGTCTCCCTATCTAAGTCTCCACCCGGTATAAAATTGTGGGTCTTGCGGAACACACGAATCTCACGCGTAATATATCTATATGCATTCGACCAATCATGAACGTGAGCCCTCCGCTCAGGTGGCGCGTCGGAGCCATGAGAAAAGTGAGTTCACGAAAATTCGCTCATTGGTAATCTCCCTACTCATCTCCAAGGTCCACAGACGGATCACGGCAAAGGAAGGTCTTCCCATATTTCAATGGTTTTCCCACCACGTCATAGCATTTGAACCCAAAATGACGACCATGCATTGCTCGTATACTGATTCTCCAACACAGAAATAACTGATCATTTACCCTGTCCGTATATTTACGAGGCACAAGATGGCGCCCATGGGAAGACCTCTAACGCGGAGGTTCTGCGTTCGATTTACGGACCTTGCTCATCTCTAATGCGCAAGAGCGTAATCACGTCAAAACAGAGATTGACTTTATCGTAAAATGTCATGTGTCTCTCGCTGGCTTTTATTTTTATTTTATCACGTGAAAATATCGCGTTATAATAATAATAATAATAATAATAATAATAATAATAATTTCCTTCCATGTTCCTACTAGAATATAGGCAAGTACAGAACTATATTCACGTAGAACACTCGAGTATTTACGTTCATTGAAAGCACGCAGCATTTGTACAGACTCAGGAATCACAGGTTAGGTCAGGAGTACACAAATTATCTGTAACAAGTAGGAATTTCATGATCCACCCTGCTTTCAAACATGTCAAATGTGGTATAATTATCAAATTTTTTCTTTGAGAGGACACGCCAACTAATATATTAGGAACAAACACAGCGGTCAAAAAGATACATCAGTGAATTTCTCCTTCCTTGATTGTCAGGTAATGTTAAGAGCACCAAGAAAACGTCGTAAAAAGTCTATCGATACTCGAGGTGCATGAAGCGTGTAGAAAAGTCGTAGAAGAAGAATTATTGGGCAGAAGGTTGCAACTGGAGAAAGAAGAGACGATGGACGCAGTGATAGCGCTGTGCACCTTCTGCGAGATTCATGGACCCAAAGTGATCTTCACTACGCAGACCTACCGGAACTATGATGAGCAAAGCACGCAGGAAAAGCTCAAGTTTTATGGCCCTAAGGAGGTTCTTCGTGAAGGTCAAACCGCACACGATGAGAATCAAGGAGAATGTGCAGGATGCCAAAGTATCGACACAATTAAATACCTGAGCAATGAACACGACGCCAGAACTTCTTACCTGTCGGCCCAGCAAGCCTTGACGCGGGACGTTCGCAATTTGCTCAAGCACGCCTGCATCAGGTTCGTGTTCATATGCAACAAGATTTCGAGATATGGTGACGCGACAGTTAAAAACTAAAATATTTCCCCTATCTTTCAAGGAGTCTCAGCTGCGAGGTTCATCCAGGAAAGGAAGGCGTTTGCTACTTTGGCGACGAATACAGAGGACATGTTCTCAGTCACACATTTACGCTCAAGGATGCTCAAGTAAGCTGGGCTGTATACTCTATGGGTTAGGATAGAATAATCAGTGATGAAAACTTGCAGGCCCGAGGATTCCGAAGATGGTGTAGTTTCATTGTCTTTATGAGGGACAAGCAATTCTTACTGAACATGTGGCCTTTTCTTGTTGACAATTTGAAGGAAGTGATTCGCGAGCTGCAAGATTATGCGGAACGGAAGTACAATGTCGACGAGGCTGAATGTCCACAAAGAGCTGTTCGTCTTGCAACAGCCAGTGGTGGATTTGGATCACAAACTATTTCTAATAAACAGCCACGAGCACTCACGGAGATTATAAATGAGGAACATGTCTTTGCTAGGTAAATAATTGTTTATTTTACTTGCTCATTGATGCCTGCTCATTTATTCATTTTTATTTTCATCGACTATTTGTAGAATTCACATGTGGTTTGTATGGATACTGAGTGCTGGTGCCAGACACTTCATTGAAATTTTGCCAATGAGTTTGCTGGATGAGGAACTCAATCATGATTTGAAACACCACGTGGGTATGAGATTTAGTACCATTAGAAAATTAAATTTCAACATTATATGGAATCGCTGTTAGTATAAAAGTGCCTTGTGTCTTAGAAACTGAGGAAGGATTTACTTTGGTCAATGCTAAATCGCCAGTAAATGTTAAGTTTATACAAGAACAATCATCTTCGATACCAGAATTCACTGCGATTACGGAGAAAACTCCAGTATCGATTTTGAGGGATTTAAGAAAAGTACTTGGAAGGGATCAGTTCAGACAGATCCTGTACTCCAGCTTAACAGGAGTGCAAATCTTAGTGAGAGGTCCTAAAGTTCAAATACTGGAATTATTATATGGATTAAGTTCGCTTGTACCGAGAGCATGCCAAAGGGTCAAAATACAGACTGAAGAATATCTTGATCCAAATATCTGTAATTTCATTGGTAAGTTTTTTTTTTTATTACTGAAGATCTTCATAAAGTATACTGAATAAGGATAAGTACTTGTAGGGGTGGAGACATCTGTAGCAGTACCTCTCCCATGTGCAAATGTGTGCAGACTAGATATAATTCCTGCTGAACATCAAACTGAAAATACAAGTACTCACTTGGTGAGATGGAATGGCACATTGCCTGCAAAACTTCCTACTTTGTTAAATAAAATAGAGAAAGCCTTCGATAATGAAAGACTACGTGATTCTGTACTGAGGGCACACTTGGCAGCATTACAAGAAGAATGGGCAAAGTGAGCTTACAGATTGATAAGCATGATCTATCCACATGATAACTGTGAGCTTTATAATTGACGAATACGAACCAGTGACTGTTACAAATACATATATTTATGTTACAGCATTGCGAAGGTTGTCCATGCGATGCGAGGTCGTGGACATAGAGGTGATCTTTCTGGTCTTATGGTAAGTTTGGGGGCTGGACCGCACGATCAAAAATTATTAGATGCTTGGTCAATGGGATTGCCATCGAATCCTGCGTAACGATTAAAAATCTTCATAGGTTAACACTTGTATTTTCATGCAACATTGTCAGTGCAAAATATTTATCAACTGTTAATCAAATGTTGTTTGAACAAGGCTCCTTGTTCTTCTAGACCTTCGCCCAGTTTATCTAAGGTTGTGCTTAGTTTTCTATTTATAAATTAGTCGAGCCCTGCAGTGTAGTGAGAGAAGGCTGAGAAGCACAATGAGCATTAACAAATAGCTTTTATCAAATATTCGAATAAACTATTGTTTGCATTAGCATAATGACTGCCTTTTAATATACAATTTCCTAAAGAATAAAGAAATTTAGATTTTATGCTACAAAAGGGTAAATAAGAAAAGAAATTATTGAACGTTCGAATATGAAATTAAAGAAAAAAATCGTGTGATTAGTTATATTTTGACTGTATCTTCCTGGAATGTAACTTGACTGACGCGTGGTGGTGCGGCGACATTATTGCGAATTGGTAATTCATGAAGTTCCAACCCGTCATTATCGTAGGTGTAAAGATTTTCGTCATCGGAATGCATTGAATAGACTTGACCGGCCATTCCTGGGTGAGCTTCGGTGTCATTTGAAAGCTTGTCTTCGTTGCTCTGTTTGCGCATTTGCGACTTCTTGCGTTCCGCCATTACAGTCGTTCGCTGCTCCTCGAATGCCTTGAAAGCTCTGCTGGACATCCTCGCGGACATGAGTCGCGGTAGAGCTAATGGAAAAATAAGAACGTTACAAAGCACCAGGTATAAATTAAATTATATCTGAAAAAAATTATTTTCAAATTACCAGATATGTCGGCCTCTTTGAAGTTCTTGCGGAAGGTACTTTCGAAAGTACCCACGGTCGGCCTTCTCTGTCTATTTTCTTCGAGCTTGTGTATAGTTTTGCGTCTTTTTGGAGAAACTGCACTAGACTTTCGGAAGTCCGTATCAATATCATCGACTTGTTGAAGCTCTCGCACGATGTCCAGGACATGGTTATTCAGTATTGTTTCTTGAGAAAGATCTGATGCCTGCCGATACGATATTCAAGGAATTACACAAAAAGCTTCACTTACGGTTTAATTTAAGTTTGACTTTATACCTTTTTACAACAATACCAGTCAAGTGTGGTATTCGCTATTATATGGGAGAAGGTGTTAAATCGATGGAAAAGCATAGCCATGAACTGAATCAGAAGGATTAGCGCAAACGCTATAATAAAGAGAAACCCAATGGGTTCCAGTTGCAGGTATTCTTTGGTCAGGTGTACCTGTTATAAAAAATAAAATTATAGAGAGAGGGAAGGGGAAATAGGGAAACCATAGATACACAAACCTCGATGGCTGTTTCGTCGTAGCTTATGGTGTAAGTGATTCCTAGAGGCCACTGGAAGTGCAAGACGTCTCTGTTCAGTTGCATAAGGAAGACAATCAGCACGAAAAGCGCATTGATCATAAAGAACTTAAAGATGTACTCGTCTCGCAGGTTCCTCAGATCCTCGGCAGTTTTCGCCTGTAAAACGTCCCTCCCACAAATTGAAATATAACCATAGAACAACGAAAACTCATGCATTTGGAGTCACGCGTTATTCACCTGTTCCTTATCGTCCACGTCTATGGGCCTTAGGTACTTTCCTATTAGATCCTTCCAGAAGCCTTCCTCCTGGTTCGTTAAGAAATCTACTTCGCTCTTGCGAAGTCGCTCATCCTGCAGCCAATAGGGGCTGACCAGAAATGTTCGCTCGCGATTCGCTTCAGAATTCTCGGTGACATCACTCAGTTCCGAGGCCGTATCGCTAACTTGTGACTCGGCATCCTCTGCAGAATCTTCACTGATCACTCCCAGACTGTCATTGCTAGCGCCGAGTCTGCATCCTACGAAGGAACTGCGTCTACGTCCGATTGGCTGTTGAGACTGATCCAGATTACTGCAGAAATGCAATCCAGTTGAAGAGTTGAAAGAGAAAGTTTACAGCGTAACCTATAGGAATAATGTAAACGCATTGGAAAATACCAACCGTTCCATTGTTTCTAAACGTGTGTTGACTCTTCCCAAAGATTCAGAAATTGTGTCCAACTGTCTTTGCTCCTCTGATGGCTTTCCGTGCGTGCATAATATGCACTTGAACAGACCAGCAAGAGAGAAGACTATCGATCCAGTGGTTCCCGTATTTTTGGTCCCACTTAAAGATTTCAAGAAACCACCGTTTTTCTTGCTACTCGCTTGTTTCGCCTCCTCGGTCTCTGCTTGTTGCTCTTGCAATTCCTGCCAAATACTTGATCAGTGACAATCAAAACTGCCAGTCTATTTGAAAGAGTGACGTGCTTCCCTCCTACCTCATCTGATTTTTTGGTTTCCCTTGTTCCCCAAGTAACATTATTCAAGTTGAACAGTGAATATATAATGAGTAACATGTACATCGAGGGCACGGTCACGTAATAAATAATTCCCCATACGAGACATTTCAATTCCTGAGGATGGAAAAGTCCTGCAATGATGAGCTGGCCAGCTATCAGGAAGAATAATAGAGTGCTGGGGGCGAGCAAACCGTCCTCCACTATCTGGATCATTATTCCCACGAGCACGGCGACCATTACCAGGCCGTAAACAGTGCTGATGATCGCCCCTATAAAGAGCTACGACATCCCGATCAATGGATTTATTATTCACGCCACTCTCGACTTGGCTCGCGCGCTAATCACCTGTGTAGTATCTTTACAGATACAGCAGACGATGACGAATATCAGGACCGGGATAAGGTTATAATAGAAACTGGTCCACTCGTCTATCTTAAAGGCCGCCACGAATGCCCCGACCAGCATAAGAAAAATCGTACCGGGTCCAAGAATCGTGCTGCCTGCAAGGATCAGAGCGTTATCATGTCCTCGTATTAGCCAAGGGAATCGGCGTGCTTTAGTGCGCACCCATTATCATCCATTGGTAGCAGATATAAAGCCAGGATATGTTATCATTTATCTGCCTGGTTTGTTTGGCTGTGCCTAGCAGATCGAAGATGTTAGCCATGGTCGACGGAATCCAGCGTCGTCGCTGATTGTAAAATTCGTGGAATGTTTCGGGCGCGTGAGTGTAGGCATCACTGGCAGCCGAATATTCGACCTTACGGAAAATTAAGCATCTAGAGTTATGCAAAAGAATTCAATATACACTCAAGACTCACTCGGTAGCCCATTTGTAAAATGAGCGTGCATAGCCACCGATCTTCGCCCTGATCGTACTGCACATAATGTCTGGCCTCCGTCGACTTGGTGGCATATTTCCTCATCACGTTGTCGTCCATCAAGGCTTTGGCCCTGAAGAGCGAGAAGCAGCCGGGACTGCACAGCACACATCCGATCAGATGCTCAGTTGACTTTTGTAGCCAATGTCCAATCGCATATTCGAACATTTGAAACCACACCATAGGCCCTGTACGGCGAAATTAAAAAGCTTGAGCTCTCGTTGCTCTTGATAATCCAAGAGAACAACTTTTATTGACGCAGAAGACAATCCTACCAGATCCTATGGGATGTATGCGGCCGCACGCCGCGCCTAAATCCTTATTCCTTTTCATCAAATGCACAAGGACCCTGACTGCTTCGGGCTGAAAATCTACATCCCCGTCCAGAGTAAGAATATACGTGTTCTCGGCGATGACTTCCTTGCGATCCACGTCGATGGGAAGTTCCATCAGTCGATAACCCAGCAAATAGTACATGTACATCACCTGCGAATTAAACGAAATTTAATACGATATCACTGCAGAAACGTCATATTTTCTTCACGTATCATTCTAGCCACCTGACTCCAGCGCTTTCTGTGACGTATTTTGTTCTTATCTTTAAGATGAGCAATCATTTTCGTTTTTCCAGGAAGCGTCCACACTAATCGCCCTCCGTACGGTGTTGGATACTTGATAGGCGGCAGCGCACGCATCTGCATCGCTTCGATATTAGACTCGACAGTTTTCACCAACGTCATCACGTAGTGATTGACCTGCGATTCGTTCTCGTCGTGCTTGCAGGGCCCGCTGCATCCGTGCATGCAGCAAAACGCGTCATCGAAAAATATATGTGCTGCGAATCACACAGAGACCTCACGTAAAATACATGACTAATTTTAAGTACATTGAAAAATAAAGAATGGTCGTGCATACTCTCGAGCTCGTAGTAATCCGGTATCGGTACTCTGAGATATTTCTGAGCGACTCTTCGCGCACACTGATCCTCATCCAATCTCAGAATGCTGCTTACGAATTCCGTCATTTCGTTCTCGATCTCGTGCCACATAGTAGCGCAAGCGTAAATGCGCGTCACGTAATCGCTGTTCCTGACTTTCGATATGAAGAACTCGTCCGGTGCCGAGTTGGCAATCATCTGACTGCCCTCTTCTTCCGGCATGACCTCTTGATTATCCTACAATTATGAAGAAATTGCGTGTCGATGGCTCCGTGGTGTTATCGTTAGTACTACTAACTGTTCTACTGAGAGTTGAATTTTAACTTCTCAAGTGTTATACCTCCTCCGCGGCATCTCCTCGCGCATCGTCCTTCCTCCTATTAAGAGCAAGAGATTGATCGACTAGAAGAGCGTCGTACATAGGTACAGTGAAGAGCCTCTGCGTGGATGCAAGTTTCTCAGACTTTGGCGACCAAATGTGAATCGTAATCCACGTCTGAGACAGTAGCCATAATAGCCACATCCAAGCGTATTGCTCGTTTAAAAAGTCACCGAAGGAGACAAGGGCGGGTGGCTCGAAGAAGAGGTAGTCCGGTATCGTGCCGTGAAAGACGCAGACATCCCGGTTGCGCAAGGCGCACATTATCACGAGTATGGTTATGGAGACGGGGACCGTTAGATTGATGGGAAAGGCGAAACTGAAACCCTGTATCACAGTTTTGCAGGCGAATCTTCCTGAAGGGCACGATTGCAATTAATGTATTATACGTCGTTATCTGTCTTAATTGATTTTCTGCACTTACCGAAGGAATAGGCGAGTAGGCCAGTGAGCGAATGAATTAGCAGGACGTAAAGTGGCGCAAAAGTGTCGGATGTGACGTAGCTGCTCTCGCCATTGGGAATCATTTCCGAGAAATCCGGAATGGTGTCGCCACCTATACTGGACGTGATCTCAATCACTGTGACATTGTACTCGGCGAATGCGTTTCTGAATAGCCGGAAGAAGGTGAAGATATGCAAACCGTTCCAACATGCGATAAGTACGACACTTATTAGAAATATGCAGATTTTCCAGATGGTCACTAAAGCGCACATGATGCTTCTACTTGGCTTCAGCTCTTCCTTCAGTTTCGCCAAGGATCTAATGAAACCTGCAAAAACATTCGATTTCTCGTGTCTGAAGCTTCTTTATTGAGTCAGAAGCGAAAGAAATTATTGTCAAGAGTTTACCAAGAGGACTATCCGGCGATACGTAGTTGCTCCACCATCGACAGGATATCAAGCAAAGTGCACCAGGTAGGAACCAATACAACGACGATCCTCCCAAGGATGTCTCAAGAAGAGGCCAAACTACGAATGCCGTTGCTTGCACGAGCAATGCAGCGAGGTCGCCAAAAAGCAACAGAAATTTGAAGGGGTCGTCGCGTTGCTTGTGCCTCGAGAGAAGAGCTAGAGGGTGAGACAGAAGGGTAGAAACAGTGAGACAGAGAGAGAGAGAGAGAGAGAGAGAGAGAGAGAGAGAGATCGACGTCAATTTAATGGACCTTCTCTTCCTAGTCTCCTTACGCTTACCCAGGAAGCCTGGAATGAAACACACGCAATTCGTAATCATCGCTCCACGGACAACGTCCATATTTGGCAGCAGTAAGAGGAAGAGCATCGCGGTGCCGACGGTGTGGCAGGTCTCCATGAATATCACGAGGAGAAAGTGTGCGGTACGCGGCGTCTTCCACTTCTTGAACATGCACGCATTGATGCTTGAGAACAGCGTGAAGACCTCTGGAACGGTGAACGCAAAGAACACGCACCACATCCAAGCAACTCGTCCTTCGTCCGGAAGAGTCGCAACAAATTGTCTGTATCTTCCTGCAAATAGACATGAGATTCTTTGACTCATAATCGTAAAACCAGACTGGCAGAAAACAACTCACCAGCTTCGTAATTACAATAATACGTATATCTCCCGTTCCTTATGTGGGACGTCATGAACAGTATCGTGCCCTTGGACACAACACTTCCACCCAGCACCACTATGAAAACCACCACGTAGACGATCACTTTGACTGCACGAAGTAGTTTCTCGAAACACCTCTTGTCGGCCATCGAGCCAGTTTCTGGTTTTCGCATAAAGGTTCTGAACGCGTCCCATAATTGAATCTCGGCCTGTGGACTGTACACGCGAAGAAATTGAACCTTATGACCAGGCGAGAAATCACATTTCTTTATTCTACGAAAATCTTACTTCTCCTCGTAATCTTCGTTCGCCGAAGTATTGTCCTCGTCCGAGGAATACTCGCTCATAACGTAGCTGATTCGCGGCGCATTTTCATAGCCGCCATTCGGCACTTGACCCGGATTTTGCAAGGGATTCATTCCGAACCCTGATCGTTCCAGGTTTCTTCTGATCCTTCGTAATGCTGTTGATTGTTCGGCAGTTGTCTCTTACCAAACACACTTCGAGGTCTGCTTCTCCTCCCGTTCAAAATGTTATGGGGTTTCTCTCGTTACCGCGTGCTTTTGGCACAGTATCTCTGCTACCACACAAATTCGGAGCATTTAAATCCTCTAACAATTAGAAACGTAAGAAGGAAAAAAAGCACCATGACCCTCCTTCTTAGCGTGGACGATGTTTAACTGTTATCTTGACTCATTGCTTTTTTCCAGTGTTAGGCCGGGCCGTCGATAAAGCGTCATCGATATATTTTTCGTGTATCGCGCGACGTGGAAGGGATAAACGTTTGTTATCTGACGTTTGTTATTATCGCTGAGAACATCACAAGTAGCTGTACGTATAAGAATCGTGCCTTTTATTCGTAGAATTATTATATTTTCAAAATTCATAAGGAACGTACATTTTAGGTGGGAGAATGGAGGACGGATAGGCGCAGCATCAGGCGCATCGTTGATTATCAAGCCAAAAGATTTCCGCTTCGAATCAATGATTTCGTGTCGATCACTCCAAGAGAACAAAGGGACACCAACGCGGCGCCTTGCTCGGCCCATTTTTTGTTTTTCTCCCTGAGAACAATAAGAAAATGTCAAAGAGTCCTGCGATCAAAGTACACATACTGAAGTTGTGGGTAATCGATACTTTACCAGAAGGACGAACTATACTTCTTCCGATCCACGATAACGATGGATCTAAAAAGTTTGTCTTCTTTCCAGGTGTCATAAGTTGGCATTTCTTTTTTATTCTCACGTATCCACTTGAGCAGTCGCGACTTCGGCAAGTCCGTGTCGGACGTGTAATTATTTCTGAGAAAGGAACAATTCATAACGATGACATCGTCATCGTCGTATTTTCGCTTTACGCCTCTGGAATTATCGAGCGACATCGGGACAACTTGGAATCTACCCTGGAGACCATTCTCGTGGTACACTTGACGCTTCGAACGGCAATACTCTCCCATCTGCCACACATCGCTACGACAACATCGAAAAATGCGAGTATCAACCATATGATTGGTAACACGCTGATCACTGATAAGACATCAATTGCTCACCATATTTGTTCCAATGTCTGGGCATCCAAGAATTTTCGCCCCAATGGAGTTTCCTGTAGATCGCGCAGGACATTCTGCACGCAGTATTTCGTATTTGATGGCGAATTGTCATAATCTACGGCGTACTTGAGATACGCCTTTATTACATCCTCGATTGGCAGAATACCATCTTTTCTGAAAATAGAGCAATTCCATTCCGCAGCTCTAGCGAGCATCACACTGCTACATCCAGTGTCCGCTTTAAACTTCAATATATCGCGATGACTCTCTATCTCTTTGGAACCGCCATTTGCGATTACCGGTATTGCTAATCTTTCGGAGATTTCGCGCAGAAAATTATTGCGATTCGGATGCTGAGGCCTCTCGTCTGGTGTTCTTCCGTGCACAGCAATGGCAGATATTCCGGTGGAGAGCAGATTCTCGCACAATTCAAGTGTTTCTTCCACATTCGAGAGTACTCGAATCTTACATGTCACTGGGATATCGATTCCATTGACCAGCGCACTCAGAATGTCTTTTGCGCTGTCTCTGTTCTTCAGAAGAGCAGCACCCATTCCACCCATGATGGAAAATTTCTTAGGGCATCCCATATTGACGTCTATACCAGCCACGTCGTGCTGCACCATGCGCGCAACCTGGAGTGCTCTGTTAGGATCGCATGTGCCTAACTGGAGGACAACTCTGTCTCTTTCGTGAGGGCAACTGCGGAAGACTATGGTACCGTCGGTGCGATCGATGTAGTCAACAGTTCCGAGTACTTCTGTAAAAAGAAACAAAAAGGAAGAAATCTACGGGGTTACTCATAGAGAAAGAAGTTATTTAACCCGTAATGGTCACCTGGGGTCAAAGTGACCGCTAACCACTATAATTTTCGAGAAATGCAGTGTTAAAGTCAGAAATAAATAATATGAATTTTAAAATAATACTTCGGTTTCCAAAGCGCCAGTTAGTCGAATGGTTGCTCTTGGTATTATTCTTGATTTGGAAAAACAAAATAATGGTGCAATAATTATATTAGCATGTTCAGTTTAGAAATATTGGCAAAAATCGTTGCAATTTCAAACCAGTGCTCTACATTATTACTGATCTTCTTGGTGTTTTAGTTAAAATAATCACCATAATGTAATGCGCTGATGGGCCACACTACTGCTGAGTATTAATTTGGGACGAGTTGACTGCGCTAGTGTAAATTGCAATCTAACAAATATCGTCATGCACTATTTTGTTCCTCGTAAAAAATACAACCATAAACAATTGTCAAATCATAGGGCCGAAAAGATCGTAATCTCCCCTTGTTCTGTGTAGAGTTCGCCCGTGTAGAACTGGGTTCCACTTCTCCATACAGATATGTCAAGAATTTCACGTCTACCTCTCCGTGACAAATTAGGTTGATCATTGATATTCCGTCGATAAGGGAGAACTTTACCTACCGTTTGGTCGACGTATCGAGCGAAGGAGTTTCCAGTCGATCAGTTCCTCCGTGTAGACTATGTCGGCGCCGTAGTCGAGAGCCAAAAGCCGCATGGGGAGCGTCCCAATGCGCACCATCGGTGCTAATATGATTTTTCCTTCGTACTTCAATCTTGGTCTTTGACTTGTTGTCTCCGTTGTCGACATTTTTAAAAGAGCAGCGAGCACTAAAGATTCTGGCAGATGTTCAAATACGTACATGCACCCTTTCGGCGCTTAGAACAATACCAAGTGGGCAACAGACTCAAGTTGCGACCAGCGTTTCTACGTTTACTGGCACGTTCGCGGTTCGCACGTACTTAAATAACTTTCAGTTCCCGAGAGGTGACAGCACCGAGTGAAGCCAGTCGAACAGGATTGCACTCTACGTCCCTTGATGTCGCTGCCATTCATGACGTCACACGTACTGGATAGCTGTATAGAGAAGAGTATCAAACAGTATATCGCAGTTCATGCTGGTAAAGGTCGAATGTCGGATTGACTGCACTTTTGGGTCTAGTCACGGTCTGGTGTTATTATTTTGTACTGCTGCGTGGGGCCACACTGGCCGCACTACTGGTGAGAAGGAGGGCTCGGAAAGAGAATACTTGCTGGTATTTTGGCATGCACGGTACTGGGTCCTCCTCAACGGGCGGCTGGCCAAAGACTTCTCGATTACGACGCTCGAAATATTTAACAAGTCATGATCCATCCGGCGACTGTCCTCGCGCTCCTAGTTAAGTTGGGTGTCAGTGCTTCGTGCTTGAAGCAATTTCCTGGAGGTTTTACTATTTATGGCAGCGACCAGGCATGGGCTGTTAAGGCCTTTCAAATTCTACTCTTCCATTCTCTCCTGGGTGTTCTCAGATTTGGTAAATACCAATGGTGCTATGATAAAGAACGTCTTGCGTATAATTCATGCTGGTTGTTTATTTGACTTTTGCTTCAGGGAGCTCCGATAACAACAAGTTCCTTAGGAGCCTCTATACTTGGTTCACAACAATTGCCAACGTAATACCATTTATATTTTTCACAACTGAAATTTTGCATGGGTGTGATGTAAGTAAAGAAGTAAGACTGATTCTATTGATACTTGGATGTCTTCCTACAATCTACGAATTAGCACTGAAAGAGAGAGCATGTCCTCGCTGGATGGACATGGTTGTGAGCCTCCAATTGTTAGCATTAACTTATTCATTTGTACAACATGGTCATTTTGGCGTTATAACTCTAACAGCCTCTTATGCATTTACATACTACTTTTTGGAAGATTTTTGTGATAAATACGACGTACCGTATATGGACTTGCTTCAATACAATCTATGTTTTCTCGAGATTTTCGCGGTGCTAATATTGAAGGATTTGTAACCAGGAACGTAGGCATTACAATCCGCTAGCGAAGCGTACAGGATTCGATAAGTACATGGTGCCTCCACTGGTATCGAGGAACTCGATGCCATTTACTCCGTTTGGAGCGGTATCCCATATCAGATGCTCGCAAATGGACGTACAAATATGTATATAGGTATACATATATGAACACATACAAAACACAAGTTTATATTTCTACTTGTTCGACAAATTTTTTTGAAAGATAAAAGTTTAATAAAGACTATTGAACGTCTAGTTCATTATATTGATGTGGATCGCTTTTCCGTCCCTTTCTTAAGTCAGTTCCATAAGGAAATACATATGACAAATTTGATTCAATTATCATTGGGGAAATCTCCACTTTCAAAATAAAACATTTGTATCCAGAAGAAGCTATTTGGGTACAAATTGAATTGAGTGAATTGAGCATAACCCGGCAATGTTGGGTTGTCTGCTGTCGTTAGGATGGTATTTCGATCGTCAGCCGTTATAAAGTTAATATACGTAGGTATATGTCAGTACAGTTAAGACATTTACTTCCGGTAAAATCGCGAACATCTCTGCCGTTGCCATTGGCTTGGCGCCCGGCAATCTTGAGAATGTTAGCGGCTTCCGTGATTTCTTGCGGATTTTTGCTGCTGGGATCGGGGTCGTGTATTTACATACTAAGGAGACACTCCTTCGAAAGATATTCAAGGCTTTTACCTCAATTTTTCTGGGCTACGATTGGGATAATGGCGTCGGGTACCCGCTCCTTGAATATCCTTACGTACGCCCTTCTCGAGAAAACTTACCGTGAGTGAGTGTGCATTCTCTGCCAGAAATCTTGCTCTAGGTCGATTCTTCCAGCTATCGATCCGCAGTCGTTGTACCTTGAGCACACGAATGACCTAACGACAGGAAGAAGTGCACTCGACATATCATGCGCTACCACGAGTGTTGGTGCTCTCGTTTATTCTCTCTACTTTCATCACGGACACCGTGTTCTTGGCTTCTACATCGTCTTCTTGTTAGTTTTTCTTGAAATATTTTGCAACCCAACAACGCGAGACATACGCAGGCTTCGAGTCCTCTATCGGTCGAGTTACATCAGAAGGATGATCGGCATTGCGAATGCACATCGATATGCCCTTTGTATACTGTTTGGTGGAATCTTGGGGTAAGTCATTTTACGTAATATTACGAATATCTTTGAGAACAAAACATACGCAAACTGTATTGCAGGTTAGTTGAGAAAAATCATTTCTCCTTATTCGGACATCTATCCTATGCTATCTCGGCCCTTTGGTTTCCTTCGCAAAGTTATTTCCATGGCATGACAATGCGACGAGTCCTAGAAAACTACATGATGCTGGCGTATATTCTTCTAATGACAGAAGCATTGCGCTCTCCACTCGATTGATTGATTACGTGATCATGAAGTAAAGTCCTCTTGAAAATCCAAATATTGTATTTACTTTTTATAAGAAGATGCGCTAAGCGCCGAAGAAGCTTTCGACGGCGTATCGCTCTTCAATCTTAAAACTATCATCTAGTTATCGTGCAAAGACAGTACTACTTTCTCCGCACAGCTTTAAGTACACACGCATACACACACACGCACACGAACACGCATAGCTAGGTACAGTCGTCACTTAAATATCCAAGACAGATACGAGAGTGGGAATAGTGTGTAAGGAAAGAGGAGTTTAAGCGTAGCCGTCGCGAACTCAAATCTAGGATGTGAACTCTGTCTCGGCGAGAGACGGCACCAAGTACCGGATCTTAATTAAGGATTTGGAATAGGAATATGCAGAAAAGAAGTCATTTCAGTGTACACGACAGGCAATGATGTGCATCAGTTCCGAGTCGACAACCATGATCCGTTACATTTTGGAACTGGCGTCCCTCCAAGTAACTTGACTTCGTGGTTGCATTCTGAGACTATTGCTGGGACTCTCCTCGGCCTCGTACGCAGGATTCACTTGGCCAGTATGGTTCTCAAAGACGTCTTTCACCGATATCTGACTGCTCCTCGTCGGCCTTCCTTGGATTCCCAAAGGATTGCCTGCGACCCCGTAGACGTTGTTCGCGCCCAGCGTCTGCATCTGAGACTTGCGTCGCATTGCCATTATACTGTTCCTACGACCCTCAAATGCTTTGAAGGCCTTCGTCGATCGGCGTGTAGACATATTTCGCGGTAGACCTGCAGATTTTGACAAAAAAAGAAAAATGCAAAATAAAAGCCACAGCTTGGTTACAATTGAAAATTGGGGTGATCGACTATCGGTACAAACCTGAGCCTCCCTCCGCCATACTGAAGAAACGCTGTCTGAAAGCGACGTCCAACGTGTTGATGGCCTGAGTCTTCCTACGACTTTTCTCTAGATTGCGAATAGTCTTTCGTCTTCCAGGGCCACTGCCGCTACCTTCGTCGTAGTCACCTTCGATACCGTCTAACCTCTGGAGATCCCTCACTATTTCGACAGCGTGCTTAGACAGCAATGCTTCTTCTGACAGATCCTTCGCCTGCAACCATAAGGTCAAACATAGTATTTCCTTTTTCTTTTTCCGTGCATTCGGAAACCCGTTCTGCTACGCTTACCTTCTTACAACAATACCAGTCGAGTGTGGTACTCGCCAGGATATGCGCAAGAGTTCCAAAGCGATGGAACAGCATGGCGGTGAACTGGATGATTAGGATTAACGCGAAGAAGAAGACAAACACCAGACCGATGGGCTCAAGCTGCAGATATTCTTTACTGATGTGTACCTGGAAAGCGAGTACAACCAATTGAGAAAACGAAGAGACACTCCAGAACCACAAAGGCTTTAAAGCCAACATGTAAAAAGTTATCCACGTGTTTGCATGACTGCTCTTCTTTTTTGATTATAGTTAAGATAGTTATAGTGTGAACATCGTGTAAAGTGAAGAAATGTGCAAGACCAAGGAAGAGCAGCCACGCGCACAGCACATGCACACCGCGGTGCACACCGTAGTTAGACACAACACACAGGTAACCAAGTGTAACTCCGTCGTCCACCGTGCCGGGCATCAGCGAGAGTGGGATTAGTATCTTAAATTAAGTAGAGCACAAGTATATCTTTGTAACGAGCGACA
The DNA here is from genome assembly GCA_030142615.1 of Syrista parreyssii. NCBI lineage: Eukaryota > Metazoa > Arthropoda > Insecta > Hymenoptera > Cephidae > Syrista > Syrista parreyssii. Next base: position 99,194 of record JARQTG010000131.1, on the reverse strand, counting down.
CGCGCGATTACTTCCATTGAGCAGGAAGATCCAAGAATCACGGGCAATGTGCTTCCAGTGATTTTTAGTCTCGAACATGGAGATTATCTTGCGCTCGAACGAGAAGAGCCAGGAACCAGTGCAGTAATGTCTTACAATTATTGACCATTGGCGACAATTAGCCGAGGAATTGTTATTGACAATACACAGAGAACGAAGAGAACAGATTGAGCGAGCAAGTGCAAATCAGCAGCACATAGCAGCCAAGCCTGGCGTGTCCCATCTCGCTGCCGGCATATGCATAACGCGAAACATGCGCTCCTCGATGCCAGTCGATAAGAATTCATGAAAAAAGGCAAGAAGAAGAACATCGGTAGCAGAAGGGGGAAGCGACAGGGGACACGCCAAAAGTTAGTCTCAGGCTGAGAGGCTTCCGGGATACCGCGGTACCTCCGAGGTTTCCTCTATGTAGGTGATGTTTGTCTTGATCCCGAGTGGCCAGACTATGTGCAACTGGTCTTTGTTCAATTGCAGTAAGAATACGATCAGAACGAACAACGCATTGAACATTAAAAACGCGAATACACTCTTGTTCCGCAGCTCAATCAAGTCGGCAGCTATGCGAGCCTGTAGGGAGTAAAAAAATTTCATACGATTAGTCAAGTAATGAAAACGCTCCGTGTAACGACGCACGCGCTTCACTGGCTTGTCTCTCGTCCTCTCGTCTTGGCCATTTTTTAAATTGTACCTGCTGATCGTTCATTTCATTGTATCTATTTGGAGGAGCCGCCAGAAGGCGCGCGATCATCCACGGAGCGAGAATTACCTCTTGGGAATGCTCGTCATAGGTGATGTTAGTCTTGATACCGAAGGGCCACTTAATGTGAAGCAAATCTTTGTTTAACTGCAGTAGAAAGACGATCAGGACGAAGAGGGCGTTCAGCATAAAGAAGGCAAAGACCGCCTGGTCACGTAGGTCCTTCAGATCTTTAGCGATTCGAGCCTGATGTAATCAGCAGTTTTATTAATTTCACAAGAACGCTATAAACTCTAAGAATTATTGAATGAAACGAATTATGGCGAGTATTCTCTTTAAATATTGGATCTAAACGAATCCAATATATATCAAGTGACATTAGCGTCCCGTGCGAGTGGGTTGTTACCTTTTCAGCCTTGTCCTCGTCGATAGGGTAGAGATATTTCTCAAGCAGATCCTTCCAAAACTGTTCCTCTTGGACGGACAGGAAGTCAACACCACCCTTCTTCAGACCCTCGTCCTCGAGCCAGTAAGGGCTTGTGAGGAAGTTCCCTTCGCGATTGTTCTCCGTATTGTGACTGGCGACGGTCTCTGTGTCGCTGTCGCGTTCCTCGTCCAACTCGGCATCCTCGCCAATGGCACCCAGGTGATCGGCAGTGCGAGAACCGCTCGAAGACGCTCGTCTCCTTCCTATCACGTGTCCGTGTGGGTCGACGGCTCTGCGCAATATTATTAATATTAGAGCTAATCGTCTTTGGGTGGCTTAGGTTTAAAACGTTCTTTGCGATAGAGACTTTTCAATCGTTTCCAGTCGCTTCCCCAGTAGTTCAAGAGATTCAGCAATGGCGACTAGCTGTTGCTTCTCGTCGGAGGGTTTTCCATGGGTGCAGAGCATACACTTGAACAGTCCGGCTAAGCTAATCTCGATGGATCCTTGATCGTCCTCGTTAGTCCCGGCTCCATTTTGGAGGAAACCCAACAAGGACTTTTGTTTGGCTTTTCGTTTAGCCTCCTCGGCTTCCCTTTTCTCTTGCTCGAGTTCCTGGTGAATAATCAAGAATAGCAAATAATCTGTGTGGTAATAGGGGTGAATTGGGTGGTTAGTAATGCGTTCTAGCCGGATGATTAATTGGTCATCATGTGCAACGATAATTACCGCAGTAGTCTTCTTCGTTTCGACTTCCCTTGTGCCCCACGAGACGTTGTTAAGATTGCATAGGGAGTACATGATTAGTAGGATATACATTGAAGGTACTGTTATATAGTAGATTATTCCACATAACAGACACTTCAATTCCTTTGGATGTAGCAAGCTCGTTACTAGCATTTCTATGGCTACCATGCATAGAAACATGGCTGATGGAGAAAACCAGCCTTCCTCGGAAATATTAATCAGAATGGCGATGATCGTCGAGATCATAACGAATCCGTAAATGACGCTTAGCACCGCTGCCACGTAGACCTGCCGGGAAGCGTTAGTGCGCCAGATGCAATACCATCCTTTCGCAATCGGTCGTTCATTACACTTCCGATGAACGTTACTTTGAACGGGACGAATAAGCATCGGTACAATCACGATCGCCATCACCATCGCCATCACCATCACCATCACCATCACCATCATCATCACCATCACCATCACCACCACCACCACCACCACCACCATCATCATCATCATCATCATCATCATCATCGCTATCAGGCCCATCACCGCATATTTTTAACAAGGGACAAACCTTCTTTGTTTTCTTCACTTGAACTTCGCGTGTACCCCAAGAAACAACGTTCAGGTTTATGATGGAATAGAGAATCAACAGCAGATACATAGACGGAATGGACAGAAGGTATATAATTCCGGGTACTATACACCAGAACTCTTGCGGATGCAAGCAGGCTGCTATGAAGAATGAACTTGACAAAGATATCAGGAATATCGCAGATGGCGAGCCTATGCCGTCTTCGCCGAGCTGAAGGGCCGTACCCACTATCACTGCCATCATTATCATCGCATATGCCGTTGACAGTATTTGAGCGCAGAGAAGCTGAAAAACAGAGGATGAGCAGACGATCCACGTTCGGTACAGTACACAATCGATCTACAAGAAAATCTATGGACGATTGACGATTAACGAACGACGAAACAAGGAAAGCGAACGAATAAGCCAACAGGGCGTAATCGTTCATCGGTCGTAACAAGAATTTTCATTCCGTCCTGTTATAAAAACTAAGGCTTACTTGTATATTTGCTTTGCACGTAAAACAAACGAGCATGAAGAGTAAAATCGGAATAATGTTGTAGTAGAAACTGGTCCAATTGTCTATCTTGAAAGCAGCCACGAAGGCTCCCACCAACATGAGGAATATAGTACCAGGCCCAAGAATGGTTCCACCTATATTATAAGGAAGAATCGTTTAGTCTCTCGATCCGCACAGTTTCTCGCGAGTGTCTTCTGCTTACCCATAAGAAGAATCTGGTAGGAAATGTACGGCAGAGATATGTTGTCGTTGATCTTGATAGTACGTTTGGCATCCATCAGAAGATCCATTATGTTGGCTATGGTGGAAGGCACCCAGCGACGACGCTGATTGTAAAACTCATTGAAGCCTTCTGGCGCGTGTGTGTAGGCATCGCTGGCTGCAGAATACTCGACACGGTAGCCCCGCTGTAGAAGTAGAGTGCACAGCCATCGATCCTCGCCCTGATCGTACTGCACGTAATGCCTTGCTTCGTCTGATCTGGTGGTATACTTCTTCATCACGTTGTCGTCCATCAAGGCTTTACCTCTGAAGAGGGAGAAACAGCCGGGACTACAGAGAACACAACCGATCATGTGCTCAGTCGCTTTTTGCAGCCAATGACCAATAGCGTACTCGAACATTTGATACCAAACCATTGGACCTGAAAAAAATTGGCGTCAGATGATAATTCGTCTTTACGAACTCAGCTTGTTGAGCCGTCGCCGGTGCGCTGCGCGCGAGAAGAAAGAGTAGCATTACCAGAGCCTACGGGATGTATGCGACCGCAAGCTGCACCCAGATTCTTATTTTTCTTCATCAAATCTATCAGGAGTTTCACAGCAGCAGGTTGAAAATCGATGTCACCATCCAGGGTAAGCAGGAACGTATTCTCAGCTATGACTTCCTTGCGATCGACGCTTATAGGCAGTTCCATTAGACGATGTCCTAGTAGATAGTACATGTACATCACCTACGAGTCATCGATAACGATAGGAATCATTAATTACAAAATTTTTTGCAGCACATTCTTTACTTCATTGCTCGTGATTTCGTTTGCTGTACCTGGCTCCATCGTTTCCTGTGACGAATCTTACTCTTGTCTTTCAGGTGAGCAATCATTTTCGTTTTTCCAGGAAGTGTCCATACCAGTCGGCCGCCGTACGGCGTGGGATACTTTTTCGGCGCTCTCACGTGCATTCTGGTTTGGTGAACGTCCGACGCAGCTTCGTCGAGAGTACCCACCAGGAGTTTTACGAAGCGATTCACCTGAGACTCGTTTTCATCGTGGTCAGACAACTCGAAAGCATCGTCGAAGAAGATGTGAGCTGTGTATTTAGTGAATTTCAATGTTACAATTACCTAATGGCCTTTTTTCTGGCGCGGGCGGTTCGCCGCTACTCACTTTCGAACTCGTAATAATCCGGATCGACGACCTTAAGGTATTTCTGCGCGACGCGTCTCGCACATTGATCTTCATCAAGGCGCAAAATACTTTTCAAGAATTCCATCATCTCCTCTCTATTCTCGTGCCACATGGTAGCGCAGGCATAAATACGAGTAACGTGATCGCTACTTTTCACAGCAGACGGCGGCGTGCTGGATCCATCAGTATGCTCGTAAATTGTCTCATAGTCGCCGTCTCCCTTCTCTTTTTCAATCTCAGCCAAATCCTAGGATGCGAGGATACGTGAAAATCCAAGTAATCAAGCAGGTTGCTAAATCCCATCTTATATTAGACTCTCGTTTTCTTAGGAGTACCTACCTCAACCTTGACCTCCGGCTGATCGTCTCTCTTTCTGTTAAGGCCCATAGACTGATCTATCAGCAACGAATCGTACATGGGCACCACAAACAATTTCTCGGTGGCCGCCAGACGTTCGCATTTCGGGGTCCAAATGTGCAGAGTGATCCAAGTCTGTGAGAGCAACCAGAGTAACCAGACCCAGGCGTATTGTTTTGAGACGAAATCGTTGAGGAAGTAGAGAGGTGGTGATTCGTAAAAGAGATAATCGGGAATGGTGCCGTGAAAGAAGCAGGGATCGCCATTGCGAATTCCGCATGCAGCTATCAGTAAAGAAATCGACACGGGAATTGTCAGATTCACTGGAAAGGCATAGCTGAATCCCTGAATCAGGATTTTGCAGGCGAATTTTCCTAGAATGAATTAATAAGTGAAATGTTTGTCAGAAAATACTTTGAATACTTTGGCTACGCCGCAGGTGGCGTTGTCCTCACCGAATATGTAAGCAAAGTATGCTCCGAATATTTGCAAAAGAAGTACGTAGATTGGCGTATTAAATTCAGCGGTGATAGTCTCGGTCTCGCCGTTCCTCAAGATATCAGAGAGATCAGGTACCGTTCCGGATAAGGAGCCCGGTTGCACAGCCGTTACAGTGATCTTGTGATCACCGAAGGCGCTCCCAAACATGGAGAAGAGATGTCCAACGTTTCCCCCCTTGGTGTGCAAAATCACAATGGTACTGATTAGAAAGGCAACGATCTTCCAGGCTGACATAAACATGTACGTGAAGTATCGGGTCAGCTTGAGTTCCTTCTTGACCTTTCCCAGTGTTCTGACAATTCCTACAAGCGCAGAGCAGAGATCAATGGAGTCGTTATCGTTTCTTCCGTAAGTGGTACCATGACAATTGGACCCACTATAGGACTCACCTATAGGACTTTGCATGGAAACATAATTTTCCCACCAGCCGCAAGAGACGAGTATCAGCGCAGGCGGTATCAGCCAAACCGATGGCTTTGTACTGTCCAGCAGAGGCCACACGACGAATCCAGTTGCCTGGGCAACTAGTGCAAGCAGATCAACCAGTACCAGAACAAATCTTCTTGACTCGTCCTTGTTTTTATTTCGCGATAAAAGTCCTGCGTTGTTATCGGGGGATAAAAAGATTTTTTTATTTCTCTGACAGGCAATCTGGGCACCTGACCTCGATTAGATCCGACTTACCAAGCAAACCCGGTACGAAACACACGCAATTCGTTATCATAGCCCCCTTGACGACGTCCAATTCTGGTAAAACCGCGAGGAACATCAGAGCCAGACCCACCACGTGAAAGGTCTCCATGAGGAATACCAGGAGGAAATGGGAGGCCGGCGGTTTCTTCCAGGATTTGAAGATACAAATTCGAAGACTACGTATGAGAGTCCCAAATTCCGGTACGGCGAAGGCAATGATGATGCACCATATCCACGCTATCCTCTCCTCTTCCGGTAACGTAACCACGAACTGTCTATCCCTTCCTGTAAAATATTGTTTTGCCTCAGAGCTCAGATCGACCGTTTTGTCGGTGCCTGGTTGAGAAACATGACGAAATCATTGATCGTGTTTCCCCTGGCAGCAGCTGCTTACCCAACTGCTTATTGCAGTAGACAATCGCACGGTCAGGTCGCAGTTGCGAGGTCATGAAGAGGATGGTACCCTTGGCGATGACTCCACTACCAAGAACAATGATAAAGACAAAGAGATAAACGAAGAATTTCGTTATTTGAACCGTGACCTCGAGACACTTCTGATTGGCCATGGAGCCCGAATCGATTTTCGGCGGCGGATTCCTGAAGACGTCCCATCCTTTTGTTTCCAGCACCGTCCGCTGACTGAAAAGAATAACACCGGACATAGGTCCGTCACGTTAAAGATCACATAAGAATTATTAGGATGCGTTTGTCCCTGCTTACCTTCCATCGTAGTCCTGGGCCAAGGGTGTACTCTCGTCGTCAGAAAAGTCATCGGGTGCAGCCGCGTTGCCACCGGCACCTGGCAACGCTCCGTTCTGTTGCGACTTGGACATTTTCTTGCCAAATCCCACGAGACTGAATTGGCCAAGCAAATGAGAAAATAATGATTAAACGATGAATGAAAGAAGGAGGAACTGCCGATCGTTATCCATCCATGTCCTCCATCTTATAATAAGATACGCGATCTATAGGCCTCCTGATACGGTATACCAGGTGGGTCATTACTACGTGTGCTGAAATCTAAGGGGGAGGAGCATTCTGATTGATCCTTGTAGTAGGTCTCTAGTGTGTAACGGCGTTTTTTAACTCGAAAGTTTCGTGGTCGCCGAGCAGAGCTTCCAATTGTTTTTCCCTATAGTCAGTCCGGAGGTGGTAATCGAGAGCGAAGTTTACGAGGTATCTTTGTCCACGAGATCCGGGCTCTCCGCATCGTTCACGCAGCTATACCGAAAGTGAAAGGAACGCGCAAGCCAGCAGATAACGTAGCAAGGACGTCCACTGCAGCAGCTCGCCATGTCGGTTGCCGCCCTCGAGCCTTGTCTTGAGACAGCCATTTGTTCCCTTTCTCTCTCTCGCTCTCTCTCTCTCTCTCTCTCTCTCTCTCTGCCCCACAACCCACACCGTCGCGGCCATAGCCAACTTTTTTCTTTCCTTTCTCTCTCCTTCTCTCGTTACGTGCACACGACGCGACTAGTGACTGCGACCCTGCGGCGGACATTGGGCCCAAAAAGTCCGTTGCATTCCGCCGGCGGAATTTCTTGCGGAGAGGCTACGAAGGTCGCGTAGTTGCTATCCTTATATCCTTGCAGAGGGCCAGAGTCCGCTCGTTAGGCAGACCGTTGTCCCCCGCGAGCCAAAAGGGAGCGGCCCTCTCGTGCGAGAGATTTCAATCCTCTCTACGTGTGCGACCGTCTTCGAGAAAGACACATGCTCGCAGCCAAGGCGAAAGCGCGAGCCTTCGACTTGATTTGCCCAAAGGATCCGGAAGTGTCGAGTGCAAAGATGTTCTTTTTCTTGTTTTCGCTAACTCATACTTAATGTACAAACAGGCATAAACTGTACTTACTGTAGAGATTTACTGTTAAGTAACCTTCGAATTATCTACGTGTTACAATTGCATATCACGGATTGATAGCGGCCGATATTGCAACTATTGGGTCCTGATAATCCTTATCGTGTGCTTTCTGTGCATGACTTGTTCGGAGATACGATTCCTTGATAATGCAATTTTTCAATTTTCTCTCGGTATCGGATTACTAGCAATACAGAGTTCCCTTGTGAGCTACGGCGTATAACACCGGAAACCCCGTGCAAACCAAGGAACAGTCGCGTCGCAGACCAGTAGAAAGTTTCACGGATTTTCCGATGCCTTTTATGAAACGTACGCGTCAGCACGCGAAGAATTCTACTTGCACATAGGAACTGGAAAACGGTACAAATGAATCCGCATCCCTCGCGCACGGGACTTTACAAGAACTATTCATATCTGTGTGCATAAGTATTATACTACCATGGATGCTATCTAATATACATATACAATATGTATACACACAGTACAGAAGAGTATGTTGGTTTCCGTCTTTGCCAGCACCGAACGATCTCGTATTCGTTTTCGAAAGGCAACCGCGGTCCGACCCCGATTTCCGCTCCTGTTAATGTCGCCGTGAGAAATCTAGTCAAATATTTTCTTCGCGCAATGCCGAACCCGTAGCATCACGTGCGAGTGTCCATTGCGTGCATTCGAGCCAAGTGCAACTTGACGAAGACGCTAAGCGGACTGATGCGTCTTGGACACCTATTATTTACTGACACGTAACGCGTCCCCGCGCCTGGTACCCGGAAGCCCTTCGGCGGATCTGTCACTGAAATTCCTTTAGACGCTCGAATGACGCAGACACGCAATTCCATACTTTATGAAATCTTTTCAACTTTCCACTGGTAGTTATTTCGTTTCACCTTAGTCCACTGTCGCAATTAGATTAAGCTGATGACGAATCAAGATCCGTTTCGAAAGGTCAAAACCGGCAATGACTCCATTTATCGAGAAATTGACATTTCGTACGCTTGCAGAAGGAAATTCCTATCATCCAATTGAGTTGCTAGGCGTCTGCGGAGAGGATGGAAAGAACTAAAATTCACATATGGTTTGCTTGAAATATACATCGGCTAAAAAATTACTGAACGTTCGGACGCACGATTTTCCTTTCCTGATCGAGACGGTTGTCGCGCGTAACGGTGAAATAGACGTGAGAACAGCACTGGGATCTGCTTCTTTTTTTTTTTACACCTCAAACCCTCCAGACTATCTGACCAAATTGACTTACCTGTCACTAGCGACGCTACCGGTCGCAGACGCGACGTCCGATTAAATCCTGCGACCCCTTAATTCCGATCACTGCTTGATCATGATTAGTTCTCGTAGATTATTCCTTTCTTCTTTATCGATTCGACTTCTCGCAGTGTTCCAGAGTACGACACTCGCGAAAGCTCGGCACACACTATGATAAAACTATTGGAACGGAGCGGTGAAAGCCGTCGAGCGTTAATGTCGAGACTGGCCAGCTTGTCTCTCTGTCTTCAAGTTACTACAGCCTGCCAAGTTACGAGCGACCGACTGTCTCGTGCTCCAAGTTACTTTCACAAACTCGATGCTACAGCTGTCTGCCTGCCCGTCCGACTGCTTACCAGCTAGTTACTCGTCGATCTTCTGACGTCACAGAAAAATCGTCTGTACAGCCACTTGCTGTCGCTGGAAGGAGATCGATCAGAAGGGAGTAGGCATTCCGGTAGCTGATCAAGAGATGGGACAAGGATGATGCGTGAGCGTTTCTTAAAACTCTTATTATTACGTTTCAATGCTTTCTTCCTTGTTTTCTTACAAATCTCTTACGATTAGAGTCCTCCGTGGCAAAAGATAATGAAATTATTAACGACAGTCTTTCGATAAATTCAATGAATCACCGGCCTCGCTAGACGATTGCTTCTTACAATGTATTGTGCTCATGTCCAGCATTGCGCCAAAATCCGGTTTTACGTTGGAAATTGATATTTCTTCCGGATAATCCGTTCTTAATTTTTGACCCTCGCTTGATTCCGAAGATGCGCGATCTTTCTTGCGTTCGTTGGAAAAGTCCTCGAGAGTTCTACAAGAATCTAAGGACGAAGAGGCGGCTTTGAAAATTTGCATTGTCTCAGATGTCGATACCAATTCCGGCTTACGTTCGCTTCCGTCCACTATTTGAAGATCCTTTGGGCTTTTGCCCATTGGCGGTCCGAACAAGTTGGCGATTACGTAGGCCGACGGGGATTTCGTAAAATCGTTCAGAGCAAATCCAGAGAGTTTCGCCAGGTCGGCCGTGGAGAGACTCGCAAGTTTTGTCAACTCGGAGAATTTATTGACCTGCGCTATGTCAGCCAGTGGGAATTCCGTGGGTTGCCGCCCTTTGAGCGTGGAATCATTGGTTAATAAGTTTGTCACTTTTGAAAAATCAGCAACGGAAAAATCGTAATCGCACTTGGAGTTCTTTACGGACACCGTTAATTCACCAGATTGGAATGTGGGAATCGTATCAGTTGGCAGTTTATGCTTTAGCATCAAATTCGCATCCTTCATTTGAACTGAACCCACTGACACTGATACTGTACTTGTCCCGTCAGGGGTAGCTTCGCTCTTGCAGTTATCTCTAGAAGTTGACGGCACTCCAAAAGGTTTTGGGATTGTTACTCCAGTGCTACTCTCGGATTTGAACGTGACCGGAGCCAGAAAGAGATTGTTAGGATTGAGAGTACTCGTAGGCTGCGCCATGGAATCGGAAACCAATGGAAACTTCACTGTAGGGAATGGCTCCGGCGATGTGTCTTTCGCGCCTGGGCATACCATTTCGCGAATTGTGTCCCAATAGGAAGCATTCGCTTGATTACGTCCGGGAAGCTTCGATGCTAGGGAAGTCTAAAAGACGTACAAGAATATACGATAGTAACAGAGTTCAATTTCGCTGAAAGTACTGACACTCACTCGTAAGCGGTCAAGGTAGGTAATGTTTCCAGTGAATAGAGCGCTGAAATCTATTCCATTTTCGTTCTTGTAAAATTCCACGCATTTTTTCTAAAACGTAAAAGGCAGTGTACACAATTGTAAAGTGGCACTATCATATTACGAGTCACTTACGATCTCCTCGAGTGCGTCCTGCGGCAAAAAATGTTCCTGCGAGAGGGAGTAGCTCAGAAGCATCGGTCGAGGATATTCGTGAGGTCGATTCTCAGGGGGCGGGAGAGACCAGAAAACGTTGAAGTTTGACTCGTAGCAGTTACTATCGGCATTGTACGGAGCTACCGCGTAGTTGAGATTAAAATGTAGAGGTACAGAACACAGTACAATCGTAATAAGTGTTTCTTATGCCTTTAAAAACTTACAGCATATCAACCCTACGCATGGTGTATATCCGTTATCGCTAGGACCCTTCATTTTTATTTGGTAATCGAGCTGTGAATCGACATCTCGTAAGGAAGGTGAGGCGTGCGACCGTGGATGGGAATGATACCAGCCAACAAGTGTCAGTCGTTTCCATTCCATAGCCCGAGCAATCTCAGCTTCTACAGAAGCAGCAGCTGTCTTATTTTTTCCAGATATACAACACGGAAATGCAGTGGTTATTGCGAGATCTGGAAAAGAAAAAAAATTAATGAATCACATTTTATCCCATAGATTTGACAGGATTATTGAAGCATCGGAGAGATCCTTACTGTGAGCATTTATATCCCAATGTCCACCTAAGTACCCACAGACCTCCTTGTCCGTCAGATGACAATGAAGATCTACTACGACAGCTGCTGTAGTTGATATTGTGACAAGGAATGGCTGAATTTTTCCCAGTGTACTGAAAGATGTTAATTCAACCATTGTGCTCATGTCCCTGCAAAATATAAAAAACATTACAGTATAAATAAAACTTCAATGAAGAAATTATAAAGCTACAAAATTTCTTACATCGCATGGCTTCGTATACCCAGATTTGTATGCTTAACTGGCACACGCACTACAGTAGTATTAATTTGCATTCTCTCATGAGTGTCCTCCACAACTTCTATTTCCATTTTTATTAACTATGTACCTAAGTTATTCAGCCTGAAAATTATCACTAAGAAAAATACTATAGTTGCAGTATTTCGGTATTGAACGGCCTGAGCGGAACGCAATCGAATAGCAACGTGATAGTTTTAGCAAATGAATATATGTACTACAAGGATACAATAACGTTGTGTACTAGTAATGCGTAAAGTTACCATAAAAATACAAGGCGAAATACTTTTTTTCAACTATAATGAAGGTAATACCATTCGGAGATGGGTTCGTAATGAGAAGAGCAGAAGTACTGTGTTCATTGCATTGGAACAGGGGAAATATATTCGCAGGAAACCAAAAGTCGACAACCGTGACCATCAGTAGCTACGGCGTCTGATTTGGTCTGACTGCCGGATACAAATTGATACAAATACAACAGAACGTCGATTATTCGAACTGTGTAATTGGGGCAGACGAGTGTTCGAAAATTGGAAATATGTGATCAATCAATCAAAAATCAATGGAAAATCATTCAGTACCTTTGGCAAAAAACCATTGGCAACGCGAAATTTTCCTACGGGACGAACCTATACGATATTTACACAGAAGAAAGCGCGATAGAACAATTTCGCAGGCTGTTCGGAAAGTGGACGTTCTACTGTATACATACATTAGTCACTTATTAGCATGTCCATTTGCCTCTACGCCACTGTCGGTAGCTGACTGGCACACCATCTGATTGGTTTCTGTTCCACTCGCAGGTCGCTTATTGAAACGTCAAAAATTCGCGTGGACGCAGTTGACTCCGCTGCACAGTGGCGTAATCCCTCATTCACGTTATGTCGGATCATTAAATTGGGTACGGCAATCTTGAATAATCCCTTTCAAAACTTCAAACCTCTTTCGTTTGTCTTCGTCCTCTACACGTTAGGTGTTGTCACAGGTGGTCATAGGTAAACGCGAAGCCAAGTTAGAAATTGTTATGTTAAAATGATTCTGGGTAACGTGACTTGTACGATGGCAAGGATCAACATGTTTTGTCCACAAAGACATTTGATGAGTATCTTTGGTCATATTAAAGAATGTCGGTGGATCAGGACAAACAGCCGGCAGTTCGCGGAAATAACAGAGTATGATTGTAAGTCGTTATGATTTCACAATATTTCTATTATTTATGCAAATACGTTACAGATTGATTGTAAATACATTTTTAGCTCCGATTACCGATGAATACAAGAGGGGTCTCACAAATGGTCGTCCACTTTATCTTGATGCACAGGCTACAACACCGATGGTGAGACCATCGAGTTCTGTTTACAATGATTTAGCTATGTAGATATTTAAGTTGAAGAATTCACAGGATCCAAGAGTTTTGGACAAAATGATGCCATACCTTACATCCTATCATGGCAATCCACATTCAAGAACACATATGTATGGTTGGGAAAGTGAGGCTGCTGTGGAACGAGCTCGCAAAGTATGTATTATAAGGGAATTTTTGTTATGTTCGTTATTGCATTATAGGAAGAAAATTAATAAACTTTATTTTTCTATATTTTGAACAGCAAGTAGCAGATTTAATAGGTGCAGATCCTAAGGAAGTTATATTTACTTCAGGAGCTACTGAATGTAATAATATAGCTGTGAAGGGTGTAGCTAGATTTTACAAAATTAAGAAAAAGCATATTGTAACTACACAGACGGTGAGCGTAGCATTAAAGGGTATTAACAGTTATATTACATTTTTCTGTTATATTACTTTCGAATAATTATTAATAGAGAAGGTAATTCTACTAAACATTTAGGAGCACAAGTGTGTGTTGGACTCCTGTCGTGCATTGCAAGCTGAAGGATTTGACGTCACGTATCTCCCAGTTCAGTCAAATGGCTTAATTGATCTCAACCAGTTGGAAGAAGCCATTAGAGGAGATACGTCTCTTGTATCGATAATGACTGTAAATAATGAAATCGGAGTAAAGCAACCAATAGAAGAAATTGGTGCTATTTGCAGGTGATACCTAATGAAGTCCCGTCAGAAATTATCAATTTGTATTTCAAATAATTTTAGTTTTCTTCTAGGAGACGAAAAATCTTTTTCCACACCGATGCAGCACAGGCTATCGGTAAAATTCCAATGGACGTTAATAAAATGAATATCGATCTCATGTCAATCAGCGGACACAAGTTGTATGGCCCGAAAGGTGAGTTTAGTCATATCTGCAAATTGTACATTTGCTATAAGAATTTATGTTGGTGCAGGAATCGGAGCTCTATACGTAAGGCGAAGGCCCAGAGTTCGCGTTGAACCAATTCAAAGTGGTGGCGGTCAGGAACGCGGTATGAGAAGCGGTACTGTGCCGACGCCTTTGGCAGTTGGTCTTGGCGCAGCTTGTGAACTCGCTAAATACGAAATGGAGGTAACGGTCGAGATTTGATTGCAAGATGATCATGCCGTTACGAAGTTTCAATTTTCAGTATGACAGCAAATACATCAGTGACCTTGCTAATCATCTGATCGATAAAATAACATCGAATCTGGCGCATGTTGTTCGCAATGGAGATTCTGTCGCTTGGTATCCGGGCTGTGTTAATTTATCCTTTGCATACGTCGAAGGGGAGTCCCTTCTGATGGCACTGAAGGATGTGGCACTGAGTAGCGGTTCCGCGTGTACCAGTGCGAGTCTAGAGCCCAGTTATGTCTTGAGAGCTATTGGTGCTTCCGAAGATTTGGCGCACTCTAGTATCAGGTACGCAGAAAATTATTCGACATCACGTAGATTGGGGATATAGGATTTTCGATTATCACTTATTATCATGTACTAATCCAGATTCGGAATTGGTCGATTCACGACCTTCAAAGAAATTGACTACACAGCTGAGCATACGATTCGACACGTAAAGCGACTACGAGAAATGAGGTATCCAAGATTTTTGAACATATTTGTGATATCCATTCATTGCCATTCTAATTCACTTCTTTTTTTCTTTCTTCCGCGACTCATGTTGGATCCTAATTATATGTTCTTCTATTTCAGTCCATTATGGGAAATGGTTGAAGACGGTATCGATTTGAAGACGATAAAATGGACGCAGCATTGAACGTTCAGAGAAGCGACAATATGCGTAAGGAAACTATTGTAAATTCTAGAAGGATGAGCAAGTTTTCTTGTTTTTACATCACTGCAAAGTGTGATTTCTTCATAAATATGGATATGTTGAATGTTTATTCAGATTTCATAACCATATATTGTTCTGCAACCAAACCTAAATAGTGGCCATTGATAATTTTTCATTTACTTTTCATTATACCTGGTCATTCCGCTACCAGCATTCCTTTACAGGTTATAAAATGCAAAACGCACCGCTAATTGGGATAATCGACTTAGAAAGTTTTGGCGGAAGTATGTCATAAACATAACCTGCCTAACACACGCAG
The DNA here is from genome assembly GCA_030142615.1 of Syrista parreyssii. Taxonomy (NCBI): domain Eukaryota; kingdom Metazoa; phylum Arthropoda; class Insecta; order Hymenoptera; family Cephidae; genus Syrista; species Syrista parreyssii. Next base: position 83,968 of record JARQTG010000131.1, on the reverse strand, counting down.
GACGGATCGCCTGATTCATCAACGTATGAAATTTTAAAACGTTCTTGGTCCATTTCGTGTAGGCCTATTCGAGAACGATTTGTCTCGACCAAATAGTGAGCAATGTCTTCGAACATTTCGTTTATCCCTTGTCCAGTTTTGCACGAGGTCTTGTAGGTTGCCGATATCAGATTGTGGCACTGCTCGCTGCAACAGGAAGCAAAAGATACGTCGGCTGGTCATTCCGCACTATGCCTCGCAATGGTCGAGCGAAAATTAGTCTCCTTGTATAAACAAACCAAAATTGTTCCATCTCTGCATCCGTTACTTGAGGTGCTGTGCTCTCGAGATCGTTTTTGTTTCCACATAAAAATATTTTAGCATTCTCCGCGTAGGTAACTATATCGAGAAGATGCTGCGATAGTAGGTGAAAGGACGTAGCATTGTCCAAGGCGAAGACCAGGATAGCAGCCTCTGCAAATTTATAATAACTCGATGTGACAGACGCCACTCTTTCCATGCCACCAGTGTCCCATAATTGGAGCTGAAAGATAAAAAGAAAAGCGTACTGTCAATTCAACAATGTCAAAGCTTCTTAACTATCGAGAATATTTTGAGCAACTTCAAAGACCATCGATTAGAAAATGTTAATTTATACCCCCCCCCCCCCCTATTTTTGAAAGTGTATCAACAACTTCGAATTGCTCGAGGAAAATACACTGCCTAATCGTTCGAGTATTTCGAACAGACGCAAGGTTAAGATCTTTCTGTAACAAAAATTTCGAACATCATGAAATGTCTTTTAAGTCAATTTACAGTCCATTTCATCTTGTAGAAAAGTGCGCGCGTTTGTCGCGTGGCGCAATCATCGCTATAAAATGCCTGACAGAAGGAAGAAGACGGAAATGTTCGATATCGTACTTACACGTATTTTCTTATCATCGACGAGATACTCTTTGTCGATATTATCAAGACCTAGAGTTGATTTTCGGTCGTTACTCGAGATAAAAGTATTGTTCGCAAATCGTCTGAATATCGAGGTTTTGCCCACGCCGTATTCCCCGCACAGGATGACTTTCTGCTCGGTTACTTTGACAGTCGCCATATCTCGTTAAATTATGTTAAATAACAATAATAGTTATGTAAAAAACACCGGTCCCACGAGCGGGCCGAGCATGACGCGCGTTAATATTCACGAATGCTCGCACGTCGCGTCCGGGTTGCATCGATTATTACGAAATCTCTTGCACCATACGCAACGTTCCTAGAACGTGACAGCCAGGACGCCTAAAGATGCCTAGAGGCGCCGAACGCAGGGCCAGTCAGAGCTCGGCTGGAATGTAGAATCTATAGATGCCATACTGGTCCTGATCAAGACATAGCCAGCCATTGTTACAATGTGGTTCGTTCGTGCTGGCTTCAGCTGATTTGTTGTGAATTTGAACGAAACAAGCTAACATTTTGTCGGCATACGTCATTTTTCAAAGCTCCTGGTTATGTTTTGTTGTCTAGTTGATGAGAACACGTAAAAGCATGTTCGTTAAAGCGACAGCGATTGGTTTTCGGTCTACTTGGGACTAGGGCGATAGTGACACCGTACGGTGAGAAAGTGCGTTGTGCTCGAGAGGACGCTCAGAATGACTCCGAGGATCTCGTTCTGTGATTGACGCAGTTCAGGTTCCATACGGTGGAAAGGAAAAGTAGGGAAGAGAGCCGAGAGGAAGAGAGGAGGTTGGAGGTAGCCAGCAGTAGCTTTCTTGGATTGTTGTTGTTGATCCTCCTTCACTCCTTGCTCTCATGCTCCCCATTATCATCTTCTGTCGAAAGGAGTAACGTTCCTCGTGAGTGGACGTCGTGGATCCTAAGGGGCGTATTTGTTCTCGTCATGGTTCTGAACGAAGTTGGAAAATTAGTGCTGGAATTGGAGAAGGCAGAGTTGGAAGTACGTAAATACTTATTATAGAGTTCTGCACAGAAGGGTTATGCCAGTCGGAGTGTCAGGGATCTCTGCTTTCAGATTATACGGATCTCGCTTAATGTCAGCGACCATAGTTGCCGTTAGTATTTGCAAAATTCGTGTCTTACACGCCGCTACTAAATAAGATTTTATTTTTAAAATGATATTTAATTTAGTTACCTGTTAGGATTAAAGTACTTGATATCCTTGAATTGGTCTAAATGTTACTCATTTCTCTGTTCTTGGCATTGCTCATCTAGGGGATGTAACTTATTATGTGTTAATTCTTTTCTTTACGACTCATAAAGTTCTTTTGCTTTTCTTGTTCTACCTGTCTAGGAAAGTGATTATGTCATTCCAGTGATTTTCATCATTCCAATTCCTGTCTACTGTTTATTCCTCTGATATTATGTAATTCAAAGATTTGACACAGCATAGGAGGTATCAGTTGCACGTTATAAAAATTCATCGCACTCACTCAGTGACAAACAAAATTGTGAGAACTAAAGAAAATACATTTATTCTAGGCACCTGGTGGAGTGGCATCTGCTCAGACATACGCACAATTACTGGCAGTCTACTTGTATCAAAATGATCTGTATGTTTTTACTCATAATCCACATAAACAAAAATTATAGTACATAGAGAGATAATGTCTATCGGATACATTGAATATTTGCAGATGTAATGCAAAATATTTATGGAAACGTATTCCAGCCAATATAAAAAGTAAAAGCACAGAACTTGGACGGATTTGGGTGGTCGGCCAGCGGATGTGGCAGCGCGATTGGCCTGCAGTGCACACAGCCCTCAACGCGGAATGGAGCGAGCACATATTCTCTATTATGAATGCCCTAAAAGGTTTGTTAATTAACGCTACTCAAAGAAATGTTCAGAATATAATGAAGTATCTTTCTTCAGATAGCGTTCGTGAACGTGCCATGTCTCTAATATCAGAGGCCTACTCGTCCCTGGGGTTGACGGGACTCGCTGCCATGACAGGATTGTCTCTGGAAGAGGCACGGCAGGCTGCCGTCGAGAAAGGATGGAGCATAGACGGGACGACCGTGCAGCCATGCAAACTCGACAAGGAACAATGCCAAACGCAAGCGAGCCTAACAGAGGATCAGCTCTACAAGCTGACGCAATTCGTCTCATTTCTGGAGAATTAATCTGAGCTGGTTTTTTCGTCACGGTAATCACGACGAACGTTTGCATCCAGAATGCGGCTCTGCGATAATCATTCTTCGAACGATCTGTCGAAAATTTGACATAAGAGCTAATTTTTTTATTATGCCTCTAGTTGCCTCATTAAATGATATTATTAAGGAATTTCGTGGGAATGCCAACTCCTTTATAACTACTCATTATTACTAATCCTGCGATCCTCTTCTAGAGGATATAGAGTCGGTTTACGAGTTGAAAATGTTTTTTTGACAGTTCACTACAATCTTTAGCAAATCACACGTGACTTTCCATAAAATCATGGAGATATATCTAAAAGTGCATACTTTGTGACAAAAATTGTATGCAGAGCCACGTCTGGCTTACTGGAGAATCGATCGTGTTTTCGAACTGTCATAAATTTTGCATTAAACTCGTACGCCAACTATACTTATTCTACCAACGGAATAGTCATGCACATTAGCAGTCCGTTGGTTCAAGGGAACGTGATCCCGCAGTTTCGCGGTATCAAAGGGCAAAAATATAAGTAAATTCTTATTGATTTTATCGTGTTGGCTCAAGTGCTGGACTGCAGCAGCACGAGTGTGTATGGGTGCCTGTTGTACGACAGTAACGAACGATCCGTGCAATCTCTCGCGCGTGCACAGACAACTCGCTCATTGCCGAAGAAGGCAGTAAGGAACGCGAGTTCCTTACCTAGGATTCTCACCGGAGAGAATGCCCGACGAGAATAATTCGAGAGACGGTCGACGGCCGTCAGCCTATCGCGGAAGGAATCCTCGAGGATGCATGGGTGCGCGCGAGAGACGATAATCTTTCACGGGAAATCCAGCACAGCATTGCGTTATGGAAATTGAAATGTTCGTAGCCCTGAAAAAAAGTCGTACGGTCAGGTATGCCTGCCTGCTCGGCTGCTTCGCCGTAATTCTCCGTGAAATCAATTCTACCTGCCCCACATTATAACGTTATGCAATGCGAAAGATCGAAATAAATTGCAACCCGATTGGCTCCACTCGCCCCTCCCGATGCCACCCTGAGTCTAATCGCGACACGGACGTACGTAAAGACAAGACGACTCCCGCGATTAACCAGTGCGTCAGAGCCATCTGTCCAGAACGCCCAGCGTCCGTTTGGTCAGGGGAAGGAAGTTGCGAGTCTCGTGGATCGCTCCATCTTACAGCCAACGGATTGAAGGAGCGATGGGAAGACTTTGAGCACTCGTCAGCACCATCCTCAGCTACGGCTTGCTTCGCGACTGAGAGCTACAGTTCGTATCGCTCGGCCGGGACGCGCCCTGCAATCGGACACGAATTTGCCGGTCAGCGGAAGACGGCTTCGGGACGCCGAGGAGATGGAAATCGTCAAAGTGACGGGTTCGCGACTTCCTTGAAGCTTCCTTTGAGGGTATTTTGCGACGCGTGTGCCATCGGGCAGAGCGCGAAGCGATGATGCAGCCCAGGCCGCAGCTGCGCGAGGCGAAGATGAATCACGATCCACCGCGGCTCGCCCGTTCTGTTCGATTTGTTCGTGCTTTTGAATAATGCAAATCATCATTATTCCAATGGACAATCATTGCAACGCGATTGTCTTTTTATTGACGAAGCACGATCAGGTCGAGGCTCAGCGCGCGCTCGCCAGAATGTTCCGCACGCGGAGAGGCCGAACGATTAGCTGCGCCCGTTGGCAAATGCACTCGAAGGAGGTTCGCTTCCCTTGCAATCGGAGTTGCAAGTATTTTCATGCTTTGATTCTCGCGGCTGAGAACTGAGAAGAGTCGGGGATGTGCAGGGTGGGAGGGCGAGAGAGCGCGGGGAGAGTCGTGGCCCGACGTCTACTATCTCCAGTATTTCTTTGGGGCTCGTGTCCTGGAGAACAGAGCTTTCGCATGGTATGGAATGACCTATGAACCGCGGAGGTCAGGCGCGTATCTCATGGCGGAAAACTAGACTCGTCGGGCGAGCGGCTTCTCCGGTTCGAGTAAAAGCGAGGCTAACGAAGATGGAGAAAGATGAGAAGGTGCACGAGTCGGCGGTGGTGTAGGTGCGGGGGAGAGATGGGGAAGGAGGAGGAAGGTCGATTTCCCTTCGCTTGGCTTTAGCTCAGATAATCGGTCCGATCCAGCGTAAACCACAATGGAATTTAGAGACGAGTCCCCGTTATACTGTTATGACTGGTAAGAGTCGCTTATCTGACGAGGACACAATTGAATGTTGGCGGCCCGTGGGCGGAACGTTGTTCGATTGTTTCTTTATCGCGATCATCCTCGCTCCTCGGCTCTTCTCCTTTTCTCTTTTTCTCTTTTTCTTCTCTGTAGATTTCTCCTCGTCCAGTCCTTCTCGCATTCTCACTCGCTCGTCACGGCGACGACGAGACGCGCGATCGTCGCCCGCACCACCGAGGCACCTTTTGAGAATCCGTCGGTGGGTGCGCTTAGAATGTGGATTCCAGCACCGAAGGAAGCCGGTCGTTAGCTTTGTTCGACCGAAAGGACCGCAGCCACCTTGCTGACTGCCTGCCCTTTCCATTTTCGCTCATTCAAAGCGGAACGATCCTTCGAAAAAAACGCAGCCATTGTACCAGCTAAGAAGGAAGCACCCCGCGCCCTGCCTCCCTTGACCCCCATTTTGCGATTCCCGATGGCCTAGGACTAGGGGCCCAAACTGACCGGGAACTCGTATATCGTGCTGCTGGCGCCCCTCGTCCTCTACCGGCAGCTTCGCTGTCGACTGGAAAAGGGAAGTCCCGAGCGAACGTAGCGGCGCAGGTTCTGAAATGGGATCCAGGATAGGTCGAAATACCGATCTCACGTGCCTGGTTCTCCGGCAGCGCGTAGGTACCGAGTCTCGAGACTGGCGATCCGTCAACCGGTGGTCTAACAATAATGCTCACTCCTGAGTAATCGTGCCCCTGATAACCCCGTTATAAGGTACACGCTTGTAACGAATGCGGGGGCCGTCGGCGGGCGCAGACTTCTGGCATTTCGCAAGCGCCACTCGCCAGAGATAAAGAAAGAAATGCCTGAAAGGTGAGACCAAGAGAGGTGGTGGCGAGGCAAGAACCGAGAAATCTTAAGGAGGTAGGTGGTGGTGGTGGTGGTGGTGGTGGTGGTGCTGCTGTGGAAGCCAAGAAGCCAAGAGACCAAGCTGCTACAAGTGGCAGAGTCGAAGGAGGGGTCCCGATGAGTCCCGGTGGGTCCCAGTGTGCGACTGGCTGCCATCGACTCGACCTGCCGCACCAGAAGAGAGCGTTCTTCGCGCGAGACGTGGAGAACGGAATATGGGATCACCTTAGGTTAGGGTTCGCGATGCTGCGCCCACGCCGCCATTGTCTCCCACTCTCGAAAGGATCGCGACTCACCAAAGAAACGACGAAGATTAGCTCGGAGTGCGATTCTCCTGGCTCGTATTCCCGACCTCTCTCATTTCCTAGTAAGTAACCGAGTGGGTGCGAGGAAAGAGATGGAGCTGGGGCACTGGGTGCGAGGGGACTCCTCTGGCTCCTCTCCATCGTCTCCAGCGACTCTTTACGCAGCCAAGTCTGCAGAGTCGCGCACGGTCCCTCGGGAAAACTAGGATTGCGACTCGCAGGAGTATCTGGGTCGCCGATTTGCGGCAGCTCGCGCCCAAGATAAGAAAGAAAAAGGAGCGAAGCGGGATGGCGACCAAGCGACTACGAGAGGAGGTCGTCCAGCATGTCGTGTCGTGTCGCGTCGTGCTTTGGAGTTTGCTCGCTACTCCGAAGCTAAGCAGGAGTTACCGGGTGGCGTTCCCGGCCACCTACGAAGCTCACGACCTGTCTCATCCTAAGGATTCCCGGGCGACAATGCTCGCCCTCCCTCTCTGAGAACAGCGACGAGGACGACACCGAAGATTCTCGCTGGACTCTTGGCTTTGCGGAGACATTGGCTCCCGCACATGCCGCAGTCGGCAGAGTTCGGCAGAGCCGCCGAATTCTGCGCTCTTTTTTTTCTCCGGCCGCTGGACCAAGTCAGCTGCTGGTTCAGGTTGGCGTGACGACTTGACGCGCGAGAGGTCGCTACTCCGTGTACTCCGACTCTTGGAGTACTGGTTACTTCGTAGAGAGCGCAGTTGAGGGTACACGAGCTGCTCGATATGTTAATTATCGGTTCGTGCCAGGTACACCTACCGCTAGTTACGTAAGCTTAACGAGGCGCGATCAAGGAGAGACGCGAGTCCCATCGTGGACGATCGTCACGAAATCAAGTCCCGTTAGTGACACAGAGGGTAGCTGCAGCACGCTGAAGGTGCGCGGGTGCGGGGTGCGGGGTGCATGGATGCATCGACACACGCGTCCTGCCTGCAGTAGCCAGTAGATGCCTGTCACTCTTCGGGGTGCCAACTGTTCCGCCAGAGGAGACCAAGAACGACACTCGAAATCCTGGCGACACGTCTCGCTGAATACGACAGGAGATCAATCCCACGAAGGAACCTGGAGTTCGTCGCTTCCAGAAAGCCTCTAATCACTCACGCAGTGATCGGCGGTGTCCCACTTAACGGATAGCGTGGGATAGGCCCTTGGGAGATGATAATTACACGTCGCTCGACCTACGGGCACGCCGTACCGCGAGTAGACACGACTTGGGTACTCGGGTACTATAGGATGTACGGCTCGCCTGGACACCATTTTTTAGACTCGAGTCTACCGTGCGATGTAGCAGGGAGGACCTTGCGGGAATTCTGGTCTAACTGGCCGAGTGTTGTTCCTGGATGGCTCGACAGGTTTTCACGAAAATGCCCCGATTCCCCTGATCGTCGCGCCCGACCGAGAGTCCAAGCCGAATAAAAAGAGAGACAAAGTGCGGGAATAAAATTGTCCCCGCGGCAGAGATTTGCTATAATATGATAATAGTGCTAGGCACTCCCCATGGACCCCACTTGCGTCTTCGAAGTGAAAGGCGGGCGAGTCGCGGGCATGCTAGTTTATGCCGCTACGCTGTACTTCGCTATGCCGGCACGGCAAGGTCCCCGCGCCCCCCGGGGTCAGAGGTCGACTTACCCACTCTCGTCCCGCCCCGCCTGCACGGCGACTCACTGTCTCTGTCGCTCGCGTCTGTCCCGCTCCTGCCGCTCTTCTCTGCCGCGCGGGAGACTGTCGAGAGAAGCGGAGAGCGCGAGATCAGGCCTCCCTCTTACGTGCACGGGGCAACAGGATCTAACGCGCTGACAGCGCGGCCAAGCACGTGCGTGTGCGCCTTTACATGGACGCGCTCTTGCCTCCGGTGCGAGAAAACTTAGTGAATACTCGAGGAAATTGGCCGAGGATGCGACAGCCAAAGCTGGAGCGGCGAAGACGGCGAGGTGGCCGAGGAGCAGCGGAGTCGTTGGATTCGCGGCAAGCGTATCCACCTACGGACAGCAGATAGCAGATAGATGCTATCGCGTAATAGTGCAATATACGATGAATATTTAGAGTACGAGAATATTAGCATACAATACGCATACCGCATGGAGCGGATCCGCGAGGCTCGCGAAGGTGTGACTATCCGTGTAGATGCCCGTTAGACTATTCAGATTCATTCCTCTCCGCGTTCGCTTCCTACCGGCTGGAATTGCCTGCAGGGCGCACTGCTGCCCATGTGCGCGCGTCCAACTCGACGCGATGCGACTGCGATGGACGATGTCCTCCCGCGAGGACATCGTCCTATCCGTAGATGCGCCCCCTCGCCTCGGGCTTGGGGATCCCAGCAACCTTCCCTGGGCATGTCCTGATTCTTGCATTTGTGCTTGACGTCGATTCCGCGCGGACGGCGCATCCTAGCTGAGATCGGATGGCCTTGAGGATTTTAGGTGCGTCCATCAGTGAGGCTCGTCGCTGCGACTGGGGGTGCCTTGGCAACCAAGCCCAACGACGAGCCACGAGCTGAAGCCAGCAGGTAGTAGCGTACATACGAATAGAAATCTGCGAGAAAGAAGAGGCGAGAACGTTCGCGCTGATATTAGCCCAGGCGCGCGTGCCTATGTGTGTGTAGTTATAGAATCCCGAGGCGAAAAACTGTGAGAGAAAGTACCTGTCGGTGGCCGACGGTGCGGCCCTCCGCGACTCGCTCCTCGACTCCCTGTCCAGGAAACGCGGATGCCGATTTGCTCGGGTCGCGCAGGATCTCATGCCAGGGTTAGCGGGAGCAGCAGAGTCAGAGCGCAGGTCCAGGACTACGAGTACGACTGGCAGGCACTCGGGAGTTTGGGAATTCGAAGGAAGGTGCGAGAGGATTGCCTGGAGGAGGCTGCTGCTGCGGTGCCATTCCTGCCGTCTTCCCGATCCGCTTCCGCATCAGGAACATCGTCAAACGAATTAGAAATCTCAAAGGTTCGGTGGGAGGACGACGCCTGAGAGTCTTGCGCCGACGCCACCTGTGCTTTACGCGCGTACTGATTAAAGTGCGGCACGGAGTCACTCGCGTCCCTCGGAACCATGTCGACCGACTGAAGTTGGCCGACCGCCGAATGACGTGCAGAGGCACACGCGGCGCGTGGCCGCACGGGACTATAGGATTCGTCGGCCTCTTCCGAATCCAAATATTCCCATTAATTCATGGAATCCCTTGCACCCACGGATTCCGAACGCATGGGAAATATTCAGGCATCGGAATATTATTATCCTTTGGCGGTTTCGTGGCCGCGCATATCCGCATCACCGTCACCCTCAGCACGCCAAGGAGTCTACGTACTCTCGCAGACTCTTGGCTCCAAGGATGCGCCGTGGCCGACACATTAGCATAGCAACGCGGAAACGCTGCGAATGATACATGCCCGCGCGAATCTTTCCTCGCGTCCTTTGCAGCCTCCTGCGGATCGTCGCCTCTCTTGCAGCGACTGCGGGCTACGCACTCGCTCTCACGAGCCTACCTTCGGTCCCTCGCTTCCGCTTCCTCCCGTGGAACAACGCGTCCACCAGTCTCAACAATGTTTCCCCTTGCTTCCTCCGCGCTCTCTCTCTCTCTCTCTCTCTCTCTCGCAGTGCATTCAAAGATCAAGTGCTGAGGGATTCGAGTAGAAGCGGCGAATTAAAGCCAAGGAAGAAGACGTTACGTACGAAGGAGAGAGTCTCCTCGAGTCCCCCGGATAGTCAGGCGGCAGCTGACTCGAGCTGCGCTCGTCCTCCGACCGAGAGGGGAATGGAGCGCTCGCTTTCCCTTTCACACGCAGCGCTAATCGCCCATCGTGCCTCGATCGATCTATCTGCGCCCATCGGGCCTCTTGGTGGCGCGCGATTCCACGAACGGATGAGGCTGTCACTCTCGACGACGACGCCGAATCATCCAGCGATCTACTGTCGTCTTCGAGCCGCGCGACTTGTTCAAACTTCTCCCGGGAACACCCGCTGTGACTGGTCTGTTCTCCTTTTTTCCGTCTGTCATGGTTGGGCAGCAGCGCAGGGCCCACACGGTTGCCTCCCAGTGCATCGCCCGTACCCGGGCTGGCTCAGGTTAAGTTTAGAGTTAGGTTATCCCTGGGTCGCTAATGGACCCTCGCCCCGCCCCCCATATACCCACTTGATTTCTCGACGAGGATTAACATTTCTGGGCTGATCAAACCGTCGGTAATGGTATCATCGGCAGCAGCCGTTCTTACGCAACAGCGCCTAGACTGTTGGTGGGTTTTTTGTGAAACGGGACGCTTGGTATGTCAAGGACTGCGCTCGTACGCAATTAACGCCGTTCGATCGTCTCGCGCGCATATTTGCATTCGGAGGAATCCGACAGTCGGGACTACGAGAGTGGATGCCACCTACCTTATGCAGCATGCGTAGCAACGTAGCAGAATGTGACACACGCGCGTGCGTGCGCCTGGTGCTTCTACGTAGTAGCCAGTGACGCGTGCACTCTCGTGTCAGAATCTTCGCAGGATCAATTTCGAATAGGTGGACACGTGGACTTTCCGAGTGTCGCACCGAGTCGATCGCAGGCCACATCCTCCACTTATCTAGATACGTGGATCATACCGATGCCTGCGTATGCCGTAGTAGAAATTTTCTGTGGCAGGTCCAGGGCCTGTCTGCGTGCCTACTGGGCCAGTCAAAAACTAGCCAGACCCTCGAGGAAGCCTCAATTCTCATAATGGAATTTCTACCAGGGCAGATGCGGGGGTGTGCCATTGCATTCTCTCGAGTTGGAAAAGTAGCAGCAGCTCTTTGAATAAAGTCGGGAGGGTAAGACCGAGTTCGAAGCTTCGCATACGGGTGAACCAAGGATCCCGCGAAGGCGGTGCGCCGAGCTACGATGACAAGTTACAAGTCGGACGTTGCTGACGTCGAGTGCTTATCGACGTGGAGCGAAGATGGACGCACGTACGCCCGGAGGCGTTACTGCTCTTCCTTCGCCGGCGGAGCTTACGCGAACGGTAAATAGAGTTAAGTAAAGTAGCGCTCGTGCGAGAGAAGGATGCCGCGTCGCCGCGAGGTTCCTGGCTCCATCCGACCCTTTTCTGACATGACACGCTCTCGCGGGTCCGTCGTACAGAGGTGCGAGGCGTCTTCTGCGTTTCCTACGTCTGCATCCAGCCGAGACGCGACTCCCGGGCGCCACGGGCACCGTGGGATCCCCGTAGCCGCATTTCGCATCGTCCCACCGGGCCAAAGGCGCATCCAAGTTCCTCACAGTTCAGAGAGAAACTGAGCAAGCGCATCGCGACCCTCGCGTTGCTATCGTAGACAAGTCAGTATGCAATTCCCTACACCTGTCTTTCTCGCACGCAGTTGAACGTTCACAAAGCCAAGGAGAAAGCCAAGACTCGAGGTTTGCGCGACTTCCGCTGCTCGCTCGCTTCGTCTCAAGTTTTCGGAATCAGACGGCGAATCGATGCGGCCGGCCGCCAGCTGTTGAATCCGACTGGGCACTTTGAGCCGATAGCGCACAATGCAGTTGCCGCCCGAGACGCAGCCAAGTGCGTTACGCAACACGCAGCCACTCACCCTCGCTCGCAGGTTCTTCGGTGTCTAACTGCCCACTGTCACACACACACACACACGTACACACACGTACGTGCACGCAAGTCCTCTTGGCCGTTCGCCTTCCTGCTTTCAACGAAAACCGGTTTTTTCATTGGCTTATTTGAGCGGCGCTCACGGCGAGCGTCGCGGCGCGCGCGTGCAGGCCAACAGGCGAACGAGGGAATTCGACGTCGCGACTCACCGGCAAATTCGTATTTACGAGCGAGCTGAGCGTCGATCTCCGCGACGCCTGCACGGACGGCAGATCTGTGCAAGCTGCCATGCGCTTTCTAAAAAGCTAAAAAGCCAAAACTAGTGGACTGCGAGGCCTTCGAGACTTGCCTTTGCCCACGCAATCTCCCGATTTCGCGAATCTTCTACTTGCCGCGCAACGCGTTCTCGCCGAGTGCACACGTGGCGGCTCCACACAGTCGCTGCAGGACGGTGATCAGCGTGGCACAGCTTGGCACAGAGTCCGAAGACTCTGCTCCCTGGGCCAATTCCTGCTTGGCCCTCTTGGACTGGACTACGATCATCCCACCTTCGGCAAATCTTTCCAAGGGCGTCCTGCGTAATGCACACTCAGGGAGTCAAAAGTGCGCGAGCTAAGCGGGAGCGACCGGCTGGAAGCATCGCAGTTCAGAAAAGGTCCTGGCAGAATAAGCGCAGCGGTGTGCACTGGTTTGAGCAGCAGGTTTCGTGCAGCGTGAACAAAGTTCGCCCCACGCAGTTCGCCACGTGTTGCCACGGCTATGGTCAGGAGGTGTAGAAGCGGTGGGCGTTGGAAGCGAGACGGTACGACGAGAGGAGGCCGATGTGCATGAATGGAAGTTGCGCCGGAAGGGAGGCGAAGAGGACGAGGGGGACGGCGGAAGTGGCGACGGTGACGACCGAACGGGACCGTCGAGGCACAGAGACGAGGGCGAGTCGGGCGAGTCGGGCGAGTCGGGCGACCCGGGCACACGGAGCTGCTGCCTGCCTGGCGTGTGGATGCAGGAGCGTGATGCTGCCTTGTCGCTGGCATGGAAACGCGGCTATATTCGTCTCTCTCGAGTGTGACGTAGTCGCGGCGCGCCGACGAAAGACACAGTGGGATAGGATAGGGTTAAGTAACCAGCGCGTATAGGACAGGACGGGGTAAGCCAGGATACGGTAGGGTGGTGCGCCGCCCGCGGTGGTGAGGATGGCTGACGTCACCGTAGCAGCATCATCCCGGCGTGGGCCAATAGGGCCGCGTGCCAGCGGTCCATCGATCCGCCGTGCGCTCCCTGGTATGACGTCCACGGTGACGTCACCGAAGCGCCGTTCTCCGCTACACACGGTACGGTTTTAATATAGCGGAGAACCGCGCGCGTTCCGGACTCAGTTACGCGGAGGCCGGCCTTTCGAGCGCGTCTCGTTGCTCTCTCGTCTGGCCCGAGGCACAGCCACGTTACTGCCAGTTACTACGCCTGTGTTCGACGAGTGCAGAAGACGCCGCGAGCCGACAGACCGCGCGTCCAGGTGTTACGGCGGGGACCGCGTAGCAGGAGACGTCAAAGTACGCGAATCTCGTGCGAGGATCGTTCAGTTGACGAGCAGAAGACAATAGCAAAGGAGTGCGGAGCGTGGCGGGAGGCGCCGTATGCCAGTGCAGTGTCACGAATCGGTTGTCTCGCGTTGTCCTTTCTCTCCTCGGCTCGAGAGGAATCTCGCGCATCCCTCTGCCACCTACTCGCAGTAACGGGACGCATCTCCAGGACTCCGCTCCATCGGATTCCATCCGATGGTCTACGAGGTGATTGCGTAACTATCGTTGAATCCCGAGAGAACGAGAGAGAGAGAGAGAGAGAGAGAGAGACGGAGAAACAAAAGGCTCGCTCTCGAATTGGCCGAGTCGGTTGGTCCCATCGGACATACAGTCGAGGCTCTCTTCGTCTCGACGTGCCACCGGGAGACACCAGAGACACCGGAGATCAGAAGAGTCTCAGATGCTGGGAGAGGCACGCCAGGCGTCCCGATAAGACGCGAACGGAAGTAGATCCGCGAGTGAATCGGCTGCATGCGTGTCCCGCGGGTCGCACCGTTCGGACTCCTCGACGAGGCAAACACGCTTGCCTGGAAGGAAGCCACTTCCTCGACGAGGACCCACGCAGGTCGGTGTTGTCGTCGGTAAGGTGTTAGATGCCCCACCCCTCGCGCGCACCATCGCCCGCATCCCGACTCACCGATAAGTCTTTGTTGCACGTTCACAGCTGTAAGATATTCCGATCTTGCAACCACCCCGAGCCATCCCCTCGAGCGTCGCCGACCAGAACGCTCGCACGGCCTAGACGGTGCGTCGCGGCGCTCGCTTTAAGAGATATACCGATTGACGCCGCGGCGCCCATTCAGCCCAACGATTACACGAAGCACGCATCACTGTCGCCTGTCGCCTGTCGCTTGTAGCAAATCGTTGATATTAGTTTGTCTTCGCGCTGTTCATATTTTCCCCCCGTCTCTTGTGCTATCTCCCCCCCCCCCCACACACCCTCACTCTCTCTTTCTCTCTCTGCATCTATCCACCTGCGTGCCTGCGCGCGTTACTCCACCAACGCTCGAGGCACTCGAAGCTGCTCGAGTTCGAGTCGCCTTTGATAATCTTGCCTTCGGTAAAGTGTCAACTTTGGCGAAAGAGTTGAATCGGGAGAGCCGAAGAGCAGCGCGGTACCTAAATAAGAATTGGTGGGCTTCGTCGTGATGGGACCAATCACTGCAAGAGAACGGGAAAGCGTCCCGTAGTCGAAATAAGACAAGTGTTTCCTTTCTGGTGATAAGATAGCGAACCTATATCGAAGGCATCGGGAAGCTGTCCAACATACGTCGAAAGGTCTTGAGCCTCGAGCCTCGAGCCCTGAGCCTTTGACCACCACGACGTCCAGGACAATGTCGTTACGCGGCTGCCGAGGCTGATAATCCCCAGGACAGTCACGGTGGGGTGTGCGATGCGAACTGTCGAGGACGCAGGGCCTGAAACTACGGTGCCCGCTGGAGCGACGCACCAGGCCCGGGACAGCCAACACGTGCAAGATCAGGATCGGGACCAGGAGCAGGATCGCGATCGCACCGCCGTCCATCTGCCTCGTACGCCTTACCTCTCGGCGCCGATAGCTGCGGACACGAACAACAACCACGATCATCATCGAAACCTCGAGTCGGCCGAGCCGATCGCAACGCAGCATCACGATCGCTGGAACAAGTGTAAGTCATTGATAATAATTAGACATAACGTGGCGCGATATGCGAGCCCATGGTGACGGTGCGACGTTGAACGGTGCCGGTGGTGTTTCCGAAAAAGGAGCAAACTTTACATCCCTCGCAATCTCCATTCGAGTCCCCGTTCTACCTCGCCGCTTCGTTGCGATCAAGTTTCGTGCTTCCTTGGCGATCGGCTCCGCCGCGACTCTGCCGCTGTCGAAGCGTCTATCGGCAGAACCGCGACGCGAGTGGTCGATCGGTTCGAAACAATGCCGGATTCGCCGACTCCAGCGTACATTCTAATCTCGAAGAAAAATCGAAGGAAAAGGTTAATAGGTGTGCTCCGCGCGGTAGACGCTGTGGATGCGCCGGCGAAGGGTCGTGCAGAGAAACGGGGGATCCCCTCCAAATGTGCGACACGGCACAGCCAACCAATCGCGAGTCGTTGCGAAAAGGATACAGGAAAGGCTTGAGGAGGATTGGTCGAAGATTGCTCGAGGATTGCTCGAGGATCCGTATTAAGAGAGCTGCGACGGTAACTCGAACAACAGAGTGCGAAGATGCGTATAGACTTGGTACAGAGACCCGGACTCCGTCTTCTTCTCCGTCTCTTTATATCTCTGAGGCGACCTCGACGGGCGCTTTAATTAAGACTCGCGCGGCCATCGACTTCCCGCCCGAAGCATCGATTTCCGCATCGTAAGTAAGTAGCTGACCGATATTCTTCGTTGCGTCTACCGCTGCCTACCGTAGCGCGCACTTCCGGGAAAACCTTCGGAAAATCCCAAGATTCGTTCCACGACTTCCTTCGTTCTCCTAAAGACGGCTGCGACTCTTAGTCCCTCGTGAACTCGTCGCTTTCCGCTTGGGACCTCCTAATCCGGCCGATTGGCCTACAGGTCCCACCGTCCGCGCCAACCAAGGCGCCCAACGGGGCAGCGACGTCCAGCGACCCTCCGGGCAGTCGTGGACCGATTCGTCCCGCGAAACCTCAATTATCAAGCTCGGAATAGCGTAACGCCGTTTGTCCACGGCTCTCATTGCTCAACGACACACTGAGATATCGAGGCAACTCACAATCAGTGGTCTGCTTAAGATGCTTGTGGAAACGTTGTTCAACCTCGATTATTATGCCACTTAGGAGCATCGGTGCTACAAGCTAAAAATGGATGGTCCCGAGTACGAAGACGAATGGCTTCTGACTGACTGACTGGCTAGAGTCACTTTGAGAAAGGATATCCGATCGAACCAGCGATACGCGCGGGGAACCGAGGTGGCATCGCGTGACCTGATCGCGCAGCAAGGGTTGATTGGACTGCACTGCCGGTCGCTCGGTCGAAGCGATGAATTGCCTAGGGGACTTTGCAAAAACGCGCGCGCTGCCCGCGACGCCTCGGCGTACTTTATTTCCTCGAATAGTTTCGGTCCGACAGTCTCAAGAAATAAAAAGAAAACAAGATGGGCGCTCGAGAAATCCAAGGAAGTGCGTGTGCTTCACAGCGCAGGTGCTGCGTGTGTCGCGCCGACACATCAGGACAAATGCGTGGTATTACGTAAGTCCTCGCTCATCCCTTTCACAGGCACAAGCACGCTCGCCTTTTGCCGTACAGAAAGCTCGTGGCTCGAAGCTGCTGCGATTGGCGCTGTGTCGTCGCCGCGAAGCGACTTCAGTGGGGCCAACTGCATTGTCTTGCGACTCGACTAAATATACATGGCGCGATCCACGACTGCTTGGCTGGGACACAAAGATCGCATCGCGTGCCGTCACACTTTTCACGTTTTCCCGCTACCGGGGCTGCGAATAACAAGCAGCCAGCCCAGCGCGCTCGCGTCTGTATCGATCTCCGATCACAGTCGGTGGGCATCCAACTGGGCAGGAGCGAGGCTCGCGCCGATGTCCAAGTGGCCTCGCGGCTCGCGGCTCGCAGAAATCTCGACAGAACGCCTGGCTGCGGGGAAGGCAGTTCTGCCCGTGCTTGATGATCCTAGTCGATTCGGCACGCTGCAGTACAGCAACACTGGCCAGCTTGGCGCTTCAGGTGGATGTGGCGACGAGGACGCACGCCGAGTCCTGCGGCCAGTTTTCATTCTTGACGCGGGCAGCGTGGGACGCGTCGATAATATCGTCGACGGTGGGCCTAGGGGTCGTCGGGTGGGCGCGTGACGACGCCGACGTCGGGAGCGTCATCGTTGACGTCACGTGTACGCCCACGCCTGACATCGACCGTCGCTCAAGACGTCACAGCCCCAAGGACGACGCTATTTCAGGCAGCGTGGACTCTGTCGACGCCGACGGCTCCGTCACGCGACTCGTTCAGTCGTTCGAACGTAAACGTACTGACAACGAGCACCGCAGACTCGTCGGGAAAAGCGCAGAGGCACTTTTGGCAGTGAGCGTCAAAGCCGCGATTCGAGCTCTCTCGAGAGTTTCCTTTCGCGATTGGCACGCGCGGTAGTGAGCGTCCGCGAGTGAGTGACGGTTCAGTGGCTTAGAGTCGGTGATTGGTGACGGGCTAAGGGCTTGGGAAGGAAAGTGGAGTGGACGAGCAGCACTGCGCGCTGTCCACGTGGTTCTATCGAGGGAGGCAGGACTGCAGTCAAGGCTTGACGCACGCAACCTCGATGCCAGTTGCCAGGTAAACAAACGACGGAGCGCACCGATTGCGACGGACTTGAACGCGCGAGCCAGTCGACGATCCTCGCTCGCTTCTTACTGCTCTAAGTCTGAGTCTGTCAGCCAATTGGATTTTCATCCTGCGGGAATGTTTAACTGGCGCGACTCAACTGCACGTGGTAGACTGCAAAGCAACAGCAATGTATCGCGGTGCGCTGTGGCGGCGGAGCCAGCACGTGCTGCGGGTCGACCACTTGTCGCCGTGTACATACACACTCGCGAGGGCACAGGTCCTTCCTCGTAATTCTAATCGACGAGCATCGACGAATCGCAAAGAATCGAAATCGATATCCTTCCTCTCTCATCCATGATACATTTATCCGAGCCATCTACCGCACGAAGGCACTCCAGTCGTTATGCGGGAGGTTTCTACGATTAGGAGGAGCACCGGCAGGCATATGAGTGGCGGCGTGTGGCGGCGTGTGGCTGCAGACACGAGACGCAGAGTAAAGTCAGCGAGGCGAAGGGAGTCTCGTCACGCACCTGTCGCCGATCGATGAACGGAACTGCGGCACAACTGTGACGTCACGGTAGACGCTAATACGACGTCACGAGTGGAAGGGCAAACGGATAGCGTGGGTGGCGACAGCTGGGATGGTTGGTCGGTGGGTCGGTGGGTTAAACTGGTCAGCTGGACCAGATAGTACGTAGATGGTATCGATAGGACGCGGTTTCAGCGAGGGTGGCGCCGTCAACGACGACGCCAACCACGACGCCAACGTTGGGATAGCTTGTGGAAAATCAGCTGATCGACGGGGCAGGGAAGGGGCAGACTCCGACGAGCAAGGCCACGAGCCTTTAAAGGGGAACTGCGCGGCCGGTACGGGCGTTATTGCGCTGGCCAGCGGCACTCGTCTCTTTCCCGGCGTGCGACACGTGGACCCATCTCCCAGGACGCCTGTCCGCACCAGCGACTGGCACGAATACACGGCGAATTATCATTTTAAGTGGAATTGCGCAAAGGACGGGACCGCCGTGCGCGCCGCGTAGCAACCATTCCCTGGTGATAAATCGATCAAGTTATGTGGTGCGTGGGTGTCAGGATCCTTTTGGGAGGCTGTGACGGTCGCGGCGACGCCAAGGAGTTTGACGAGGCGCACTGGAGGCAACCGGGGAGTGAGGAGGATCGCTGCCAGAGGAGGGAAGATGCGTCGCGACGCCAGTGCCGCTTCCTTCCTCGTGCCGATGACGCACGTCGGGAGAATCGCGAAATGTCGCATCCTTAGTTGGATGAGTTGGCTGCGTAGCGCAAGCCAAGGGCGCAAAGGGCGAAGGGAATGCAGGGACGAGAAACGCGAGCAGCGCGTCCTCGCAGACGCGTGATTACCGATTGCCGCGAGGATCGGATCGATTCACAGCGAGCGCATGTGACATTTTGCACAGATCGGTAGCGCGATGTTCCAACGCGTCCGTCCGACATGATTTCATCGCCAGCAGGCAGACGGGAAAGCGTCGCTTTCGAGGATCTTGCGGACCGCCGCCGCTGTCGCCGCCGCTGTCGCCACTGCGTAGCCACTGCGTACCTCATTCGCCGGAAAGTTACGGCATATTTATGGAAATTCATGGCGGAACGATTCGGCAGGCAACGCGCTCCTCACCCACTTACACAATTTTTGGCCCAGTCTACGTCGATTCCGCCCAAACTCGACTCGCTAAGCGCATCTCAACCGACTGGCATTCCGACTGTTGACGGATTCGCAAATTCAAGGAGACGCGACAAAACCAAAAAGAGAAAAGACTTTTGAAATAGCGGGCCGTGGCTGGCCACACGCCAGGCTAGCCACCATCGACGTATCTCGCAGCACGTACCAACTTTGCAAATTCCTCGAGCACGTGAAACGCGTCCGCACGTCGCGCATGTGCGTGCGTGTGTGTGTGTGCGCGCGCGCGCGCGCGCGCCAGGCGACCGATGGACGCCTTATCAGTGCGGTCTTATCAGGAAGTATGCCGATCTTGAAAGTGGAAATGGCACGTGGGATTGCGACAAGACTGGGACCAGGAAGGGGCGAGAGACAGCCGCCCCACTCGCATCGAGTCTCTCAAAGTCGTTCCGTATGCGCCGCTTCGACCCACCTAAATCACCTGCGCGCTGCATTACGCGTTCCTTGCCTACAAACGAGCCACTCGAGCCTTCGCCCTCGCACGAGAACTTGACGGCACACTCTCAGGCTGGACGCCACCCTTCGATCGGCCCCTTCGCACTGGCAGGACAAGGCCCGTTGTCTCGTCTCTGTACGGTACCGACGGCGTGGTCCAGTGTTCAGCGTGCCGAGCGTGCCCGCGGTCGCGGGTTCGATCTGCAACTCTGGGGCCCGTTAGACGGGCCACGCCGGACGCATCGCCGCCACAGCCCCTCTGCAGTTTGCTTCGCGCCCCAAGCTAAAGCGGCGCATTTCACTAGAGTCTCAAGTCGGCTGCAGGTGCAATTGGGGCTCGCTCCGCGTGCATTGCGATGCTCATTGTCAGTCGCCCGAGAGGCCGCGCGGAGCGTCAAGCGACGTGCTGGATGCCTTGAGCGCTGCTTCGATCGAGCGATCCTCCAGTGATGCTGCCGCGAATGTCAACGATCCCTTGAAATACCGAAGACTCTTTGCTATTCGTGCAGCGCCTGCCGCGGTCACATTCGCAGCGTCCGCTTCAAATCGACGATCGACTCACGATTTGGCGACATGCTTTATTCAGAGCATGAGCGCAGCCACGCCGAGACGCGCGCTCCTTCATCTTGCGTAGGAATTTCCTGTCCTGATTGGCGACGCATCAGCCGTGGGCAACGCTCGGCTAGGATCTCGGAGCATTCGGCATTAAACGCTACCATAAGCGGCGGGTGCACGTTAGACGTTACACTTACAATTAGATTCCGTGGCCTCCGCCCCCAATGCAAAGTGAATGCTTCCGAAATTAGAAGGTCAAACCTCGATCTTCGCGCATCGGGAATATCTATTTCGGGGTCACGAAAACCGTTCCGACCGGTATGGGTGTCGCGTATGGGCAGCTCCGACGCATACCAACCAGAGATCCTATCTCGAGGAGCCTCGCGGTGCTGCGCTCAGCGCGTTCACACGCGTCTCCCCTCCCGGCGGCGCGGCGGCTGAGCATCGTCGTTTCACGCGACTGCCCTCTCGCCGCCCGGAGAAATTTCAAGGAGAAATCGAAATCGATATTTGCCGGCAATAAAATTCGAATGCGATTCGGTCCAGCTTCGAGGAAGATTCAGGCAGCTTTGGAGAGACTCCCCGTAGGAGCCCAGCGCGACTATCGCGCGATGGTGCAGTTGCGCTTCAAAAGTAGCGAGCGAATCGCAACTCGGTCGACTCTGTCTAAACTCATACGTAGCAATTATACGGATGGCAACCGGTTCCGAGTTTGCCCACTCCGTTTGACTCCGCCAGGCGGGAACCTCCATTAAACCTGCATCGTTTGCCGCTTGCCGCTTGCCGCTACGGCCTAGTTCAGCCTTTGGTGTTTTTGACTCTCCCAATTTCCAGACTCGGCGTGCCCACTCGGGCTACTAGCCATTCTCCATTCTCCTCCAGAATATTCTTATTCCCGCCTGAGTAAGGCTGCTGCTTCCCATATAGCGCAATTCCAGGACATTCCCGTACGTCCAGAAGCGAAGATTCTCAGGCAAAGTATTCTCACAGTGAAGATTCCACATCTGACGATACGCAAACTCAACGAGCGGCGACGTACTTAAGGAGGACCGAGCAGCCACCTACGTTCCCCAGTGGATTCCCCAGTGGATTCCCATCGATCTCCCTGATGAGCGTCCACGCGCCACCAGCCTGCTGCAATTATTATTCCCGTCTATCGGATTTCCTATCTTATCAGCTGCACGAATAGCGCGGCGTTACACACCTGCATCTTTGCATCTTCTGCAAAAGCGTTCGCAGGGAGGATCGTCACCGGTAGGTTTACAGGAGCAAAGTGCATGACGCGACTGGAGTACAACGTGCCGCGACTAAGCCGACCAGTGTCCCTTCTTTGGAAATAACCAGTGCCGCGGCAGCAATGGATAAGTCCGGTTTCTCCTGGAATGTCCTTTAGCTAATCTTTCTTCTCTCTCTCTCTCTCTCACACACACACTACCTATCTATCAATCTTCATTCGTTCGTCTGCGAGTCTATCCGTTGTTGTTGGAAAATTCGAGAATATTCTTGCAACGCCACGTTTATAACGGACAGTTGATCGAGGGGGGGGGGGGGGGGGGGGGGGGCCGAGGCCCGCCCCCCCCCCCCCCCCCCCCCCCCCCCCCCCCCCCCCCCCCCCGCCGGGGGAAGAGGACGCGTTTAGGAATAAAGACGAAGAACAGAAATAGGAAGGAAAGAAAGCGCGACTCCGTGCGCACGGAGGCATACAGAGTCAAAGGCTGTTAGACTCTTGACTCGAGAAGATGTGACCCCGGGAGATCCTTTCCCTCGCGGCCGAGTCGCGTCGCGACGCTGCTGCGCCGCCTCTTGCCGCTAATTGGGGCCGGCCTTATCTTAGGCGCGATCCAAGCTCACTGCGGTGCACAGTACGTAGCCTCGGGAAGAGACTCCGCCGGAGTTTAGGCGCACAGCTGTAGCAGCCACGAGACCGCAGGACGTCTCTGTCCTTCCTATTAGGCGATTGCGTTAATCTCTCGTGTTTCGCGAGTCGCGCTCAATCGGATGGCCGAAGACCTTCCAAGATTCTCAATCTTCCGCTCACTCATCGACTGGCCTGCTGCACCTCTCGTCGATCCCCGCTGAGAGTGAGAGGACGGGCAACCAATCACCCATCCGACAGGAGATAGGGAAAGGAGATGCGCCGGCAAGAGACGTCGTCGCGTTGCTGGCATTGATGGCGTTCATGGCGGTAATACGCCTGCACGTATGTACACGGCGATCCTCGAGTCCTGGCGCGTCTGCCGTTGTCCGTCCTGTCCCACGGGGTCCAGGAGGCCTGCGGGAAACTAGCCAAGTCGCTTCTCCGCAGGCTACCTGCCCCCCCCCCCCCCCCGCCGCCCCACGTTACCCGAATTTACCTGCAGTAGCCACGAGAGTCTCCCTGACTATTTATCCGACCGATAACCGATTAGCTGCTATCTACTCTCACTTTTTCCAGCAGCCGCGTGTCCACCTCGGTTTCCATCCCAAATTGAATAACGATCGGCAGGTTGCCACGCAGGTTGCCACGCAGGTTGATTGCAATTAAGACCGGTCGAGCAAGCCCGAGCGGACGAGCCAAAGCTGGCCTCTTGCATAACCAGCCCACGAGCCAGTGGCAAGATGCGTCCCATTCGATCGAGCACAGCTCGCACTCTCACTGGACGAGGCGAATTGGCAAGGCAGGATCGATGCTGCTTTGCGCGGTGCTGCACGGATTCACGAGCGATGAAAAATTGTCTTGGCGCAGATGCAGAACGTTGGGCGCGTGTCGTGCGCACGCCCTTTGTCGCCAGCCAGCAGAGAGCTCGATGCTGGAGCTTGGCGACTTGAATGCCGGGTGCCCGCGGCAGTGGCCGACTCGTGGCTCCTGGGGAAGGGGATCGGGCACTTGGGCACAGGAGAGGATCGGTAAGGTTGTCGTTGCGGAGGACGCGCGCGAATCGCAGGTCCACCTTGCCAGCAGGTCTTTCGAAAGAAACGAAGGAAGCGTATACTGGAATCGGAGAAGAGCGTCCCTGGTGAGTGCGAGTCCCAGTGCAGCCACGTAGATGGAACAGTCGCGTAACGCACGATTCGCCAGGAGAGACGAGTACAGAGTGCCGTGGGGAAGGATTTACGACGGCACTTTCGCTCGCTCGGTTATGCATACGTATACGTTATACAGAGCGCACACGTAGACCGTCGCGGTGCCCGAGCACGCCGGCTACAAGGAGTTCCTTGCGGCGCGCGGCGCGCTGCACCCACAACGTCCTTTATTCCTTTATGTGTGGCTGCGCGTTCCCGCGAACGTAGGTCTACGCGCGAGAGCGGTGCAGTCGCTGAAGCTGCCTGGCAAAGAGAGTAAAGGGAGGGCGCGCCACGGAGCCAGGCTGCTCTCACGGTAGTTCCTGGGGGTCAGAGGGCGATACACCTATCCACTGTCTAGAACCCGAGCCGTGTCGCAAGCTCCGCTCCTCTCCGATCCCGGCCACTCGCGGGCTCCTGCACTTGTCTTACACTTTCGCAATTCGGCATGGTTCCTCCCGAAGGACGCGACGATATCCACGATGCAAGTAGGCAGTCATCCTCCTCGTCGGCGACTTCCCCGAGAATCGAATTACCCCTGCTTCCAGTGAGCGCCGACTTGCCCGGCTGCGTTGGGATTTAACGATTCGTTTCCACGGAGCGAGACTGGCCGCCTTGACAATCCGGCAGGACAGGCCGGCAGCCTTGAAGCCACCTTGGAACGCGAGAGTGACCGTTCGCCTCTTACGGATTCTTGCGTTGTCCGTCTGCGCGCGACTCTCGTTTCGACGCACGTTTGCTCCCACTGGCTCCGCTTCCTCCTCTCGCTCACCTTTCCGCGAGCGAATTGCCCCTTGGACGCAGAGGTCCGCTTACGTCAGCCCCAGAGTCAATCCCGGAGGAGTTCCAGGAGCGACTCGAGGACGGCTCTCGCAGTAGCTGGCGCCGACTCCAGGCGCACGGGTATGGGTGCGCGCAACGTGGGTACGTGTCATCGTGGAAGCGTGACGCGATACGGTCCTACTTTCTCTCCCGCGGCAAATCCACTGCTTACACTTACTCGCGCACGCACGCGGCCTATCGAGTGGCCAGCCGGGCAACGCTGTCACTGTGCCAAGCAGTTAGGCATCGGTTGGTCAGTCAGTCAGTCAGTCAGGCAGGCTGGCAGGCAGGCAGGCAGCCGAACGGTCAGACAGGCGGACATGTTCGGTCGAGCTAGAGTTTCAAGTGAACGTGCGATATGATAATTAACTTCTCGCCAGCGGACCAAGTGGGGAGGAACCAATAATATTGTCACGGTTTGAATTTATCGGTTAAATCTACTGGCAGAATTTTACTTACCGCCACGAGTAACGGGTTTCTCGCTCGCTGTCTATTTCTTCATACGCATAAATCGAACGACGTAAGCATGTCGGCCGCCTGCAAGGAGCTCGACGCCCTCCGTCTTCTTCTTCTTCTAGTAGTCGAGAGGAGAGATCCTCGAGCTGCACGAATAAGACAGAACGCGAGACGCTCCCCATCCTAACCGAACATCTTGAACGCTTACAAGGCGTCTCGATCCGCCCCGTCCGCCTCACGCCGTAGCGCGTATCGCAGCGCGTGCTACCAGGAAGCGTAGTCGGCGCTAATTGTTTATTCCAGCTAAAGGCTCGCTCCACTATCAAGTACGTGGCACAGCCGTCAGCCTGGGACTCCACGGCGGCTCCACGCTCGGTCAAGCGTTACGATGTTCCAATAGCAAGGCAATTACAAGAAATGACCATAGGCGGCGGGGGGGGGGGGGGGGGCCCGTGTTAAACCAGTGGGTAGCCGGACCAGTCGGTTGCCCTGCAAAACGGTGAATGAGATCCGTGGGCCGAGATCCTAGGCGCCTGTCCCTTCGCAGGGACACCAAGGCACTTGCTGCTGCGGCTGAAACGTTCGGCGGGATCCAGCCAATTGCGAGAGAGTAGAGCAATTGCATTTAAGGTGCATTTCCCATACATGTGCGTAGGCGACGCGTGCACGTGACTCGGAGCAACTGAGGCAACCTGGCCACCTGGGACAATTAGAAGATAAGGAAAAAGTTGTGTAGCGACACGAAATCGAGTCCTTGTACAATGGAAAGTCAAAATTGAATGACGACGTATCAGCGACTGTTGCCCCGAGCATCGGGCCGGCCATCGATCACGCCCAAATTCGTTTGTTCCTCGATACGTGTTATACGCGTTACTTTGTCGCGCGTCCCGATATGCGAGAGTGCCTGGACAATAATACATATAACATAAGAGTAACCCGGCCACGAGACATATCTGTCGCCCGTGATCTCGATGCGCGTTGTGAAATTATTGGGCCGGAGATCGACTATCCATTGGCCCCTCGTCCTGCGCTCGGAATCCACCTAGACGCTACTGGCTCGGCCAGCACGTGTGCGGGCACAGCGCGAGCGAGTAGCCGTGTCCGCCGTGTCCGCCGTGCCTCTAGGCACAGCGAGCGTAGCCAGTCAATTGTCGGCCGATCGCTTCGCGCAGGAATACATTATCGAAACGAATTCGGCAATTATGCACGCGGCCCGATTCAACCGGGACAGTCCGAATTAGGGCCGAGACTCGTACATAATTAGGCAGGCAGACACTCGCCAGGATATTTTGGGCCATTCGTTAGGCTGATGCCTAATCGCGTGGATCCACCCGACGACCGTTCCTCTGGCGAGCCTCGCTTCCTCCTGCGCTCCCCAGAAATACATTTAAGACTCCATACGCACGTACGGCGTTTGCGCAAACTCTGGGATATCGCTGAAGGAACGGGATTCTTTGTGTTCGCGCAGCAGTGGGGACACGTCGACCACATGTCACAGTGGCAATAAGTAGGCCAAGCCTAGCAAAAAGTCTGACGAGTCTGGCGCTGAACGTTTTTGCCGGAAGCCTGGGAAGCTAATCCACCGAGCATTTCGGCCCAGCTCCCTTTCTCTCTCCGTCCGTCTCTCTATCTCGCATCTTCAATATTGTCTCAAAGTTCTCGCTACGAGGGCCCCGAAATTGTCCTCGAGAACAAAGTCGGGCTTATCGACTGTCGGCCCGAATTATTCTGATCTAGTTGCTCTCGGTCGGCCGCGAATCAGCCTGGGGCCGAAACGAGCGATACTCCGTCCTCCACGTGTGCTCGTGCGACCTAGAGATATGGGCCTCCGGGCCAGAGGCACTCGTAGCCTGCACCCACGTGCAGATCGACGCTCCGTAGGATCGGTAGCCTGTTTGTAGAAAACCGGATCGCGTGGGGACACGGCTGATAAGAGTCCAGAAGAAAAGACGACTGCGATAGCGCAGCAATCAAGGGGCCACCGCACCGCTGCTTTTCAGTTACTTTTCAGGCTGCTTTCGCACGGCGCGATGGAGAGCGGAGAGTCGCGTAAACTGCTAAACTAGCTGCACCGTACTCGGAAAGGTGTCTTGCGGTAACGGCAGGTATGCCACGTGACGGTTCCACGTGGTGGCACGTGGAGGGGCGTGGCTCGTGGGAGGGACGTCCTTCCACGGCAATCCACTTGGCACACGCGGCTCGGCTACCCTACTCTGTCTCATCCTATCCTAACTTCCTACACCCCACTTTGACCCGGTCGTTCGGTCCTTCTTACCTTACCTTACCTTACCTTACCTTGCCTTGCCTTGCCTTGCCTTGCCTCACTTTACCTTAGCTCCAATTATCGTCCTTTTGCCCGGTGCCCGTCGACTCGCTGTTCGCGCCTCTTCCTCCCCGCTAGACCCTCGAGACGTCTCGGGACATCGTTCGTCCTTCCTCCGTAGCTCGGGCAGGAATGTCCTGCTGCTCTTCTCGCAGCCCTTCCGCCGCGTCCTCTGAATGGCTGGCCCACTCTTGCTGTTTCCATGGTTCAAGTCAGTCTCGAACATATTGACGCGTACCCGCTACTCTTCCAACCGTACAGGCTCTGCTGGGAGCTGAATGTAATCATATCCGTGACTATCCGATTTAGATGCCAATCGCTGTTATGGTGATGATCAGGGTGTTTTAGAGGGGCTGAGCTCGCTCCTGGGGGCTGTATCGGATTACGAGGGACGAGTGAATCTATCCATGTCACTCACCTCTGTCCTACCGTTGGCGACCGGGGACATTATTAGTTTATTTGTATTATTTATTTACTCGGTTGCATAAGCGTCGTGAATTATGCAAGATGCCTGCGCGAATCTCGAGACAGGAAACCGATCAGCCGAGGTTGGCTCGTCGATGTAGCGCGAGGTTCTTTGATTGACGGCGAGCAAGAGAGTGTGCGTGACTGCATGCGTATATACGTATACGCATGGACTGCTGCGTAGAGCGCGTAGAGCCCCGGCAATATCCCCCAAGTTATCCGTCGTGATAATATCGTATAATAATAATCGGGGTGGTGGCGTCGTTTACTAGTGTGTAAGGGGTAGTATTTTAAATGCCAATGATTTCATATCTCCCTCGGGTACCTGGGGGTGAAGGAGACTCTATATAGACCCGTCTGCGAGGACGCGACTCTCAGTCGTCGACGACGGGAGCGACGGGAGCGACGGGAGCGACTATAGAAAACGAACGAATAGCCCCGGCAGGTTGGCCCGCAGGGCCCAGAGGAAACGCGCGAGTCAGTGAAAGTGGCCCCGAAATTCGAGTTAAGACGACTTGGTTAGCCATCTCGCCGTTGATCCCTGTCCGGCTGGGTAGCTGGGTAGCTGGACAGCTGCGGCTGTCCGGAGGTCGGGCCCATCTGAGCCGCCCGTGAAACTGAAGATTGCTTAGAGACTCGAATGACAGAGCGCATAGACCTCCGAACAGACCTTTTGATTGACTGGACGGCAGCTCCCGCGAGAGAGAAGATCTCCTGCAGGAGAACAGCTGCTTGATCGGAGGGCAGAGATGATCACGATGGATGAGAATCAGGCACAGTACCGCAGATACTGTGCGTTTAGTCCCTATGTACTTCCAACTTGCTGCGTTACGGATTATTTTGCAAAACATTGAGCAGTGACGAGCAGTCGAACGGATAATAAATGTAGCGTCAATTTGCTTTTCTCGTTACAGGGCAATTGCATTCGCCTGGTGGCGACAGCGACAATAGCAACGGCAGCCAACGGGCCGTAGTTGTCCCTCGTACGGAGTTAGAGCAGCAACAGCAGCAGCAGCAGCAGCAGCAACAACAACAACAACAACAACTGCACCAACGACAACGTCAGCGACAGGTTTCCTCAGCTATACTCACATGTGCTAATCACCCGACCAGTACGACAACCACCACAGCCTTCACAGTTGCTTCAAGTATGCTCCTGTTGCAGACGCAGGTGAGTCAATCGGCGACGTCCTTTTGCGTCCGTCATCGGACTTGCGCCGTGGCGCGCATCGCGTCGGGTGCGTCGCACTTTGACTACCGTTAGTTGGGTTAGCCGGCTTCGTCTTTACGTCCCTTCGACATCCCTCGAGTCAGAAATCAGCCAGTAATCAGTATCGATAGCTGATTCTCATCGAGATAAATGTCGCTCGGCTCAACAAATCTCCTTGCACGCAATTCCGCGTCTCAAGTAAACAGCCTTTGCATCGACAGGCCGACGCTGCACTCGGCTCCTTCTCAATCAGTGTCTCGACCCTAATTAGCCATGACAGGTGTAACAGTTCGTCGCGTAAACGGGTCAACGAGAGTCAAATCGCGAACAATAGGAAGCACCGCTCGGTGGCGAAGGACGAGCGGCGAGGCTCGTTTCTGTAGTAGCGTCGTCTCGCTCCGTAGTCACGGCTCGAGAGGCGCGATGGCAGGGAATTGTCGAGGCACCGGGGCGCTGCGACTCCCTCGGGAGCGATGAGCGAAATGTCAGCCAGAAGCGGAACCGCCGTCGCAAATTGAATATCCGCCCGTCGACGAGTCGCAGAAGAATGTACGTGTACATCGGTTGCCTTTGTCAGAGGGGTGAGAATCTCGGTGGCTGCTCGCGAGGGGTTGGGACTTGTGGCTTGGGGCTGTTTGGCTAAACTCATTTACATACTAATTTGTAAGACAACGTGTTTCTTTTACATTCGTTTCTCCGATGACTCGCAAATGACTCCCCTTTCCACCGTCGGAGGTGACTCTCTTCTTTCTACGGCACTGGTCGACCCATTCGATAAGAAGCCCCAGGTCGATAATTCGACAGCAGTCGAGAGGGATTCGCAACCGATCTCGAATTTCGTCAAAGAACGATCGAGCAATCGAGAAAAGAACCGAACGTATCGACGCGCGGAGGCGTGGACGCCGAAGGACGCCGGCGTCGTTCCAGCTGCGATTCCTATTGACTCCGCCTATCTCGATTCACACTGGGATTACATGAGCCAACTAGGCCGACGATCGAAGCATGGCTGGCTTAAAGTTGCGCGTCCGATTCTTCATATCGACAGTCCTGAACTTCCTGTCGATCACGGGAGCAGCACAGCACCGATCCCCATTATCGATTAGACATAATCGACAGAACATTGCGTCCGATTTCAGAGTCCATTTGGATGTAGCAGCTTCGCCGATCTGCTGACAGCCCCGTACACGGATTCCACGGATGCAGGAAGTCTGCCGGAGGAATTAGATCCATTTCCGGAGCTTCAACTGGGAAATCCTCACGGCGTCTCCGCCACGGTCGTCCCGATCCAATCCGAGCCCAACGCCCACCACCAGCTTCACCAGCAAGACCAGTCTCCCCTACCGGAAGACGTACAGACGGATTCACTCAGGTTGGTATATCGGCTACCGAGCATACGATTCGCCATTTCCTTTGCGGCGTAGAAACCGTCAGGAAATATTACCGATAAATTGCAGTCCAACGCCGCTCCCCAGCTTCCAGGAGACGTACACGGTGCAACGATACACCAGGCAGGAGCTCCAGGGTCTTGGAATCAAGATGGACGATGAGTGCTACAATCCCATGTATCCCTGCAGCAGCCCTTATCCTGCCGAGTATTCGTCGCTTCCCTATCATCAACAACAACAACAACAACATCATCATCATCAGCAGCAGCAGCAGCAACAGCAGCAGCAGCAGCAACGGCAACAACAGCCACCGCCACCACCGCCACTGCCTCCTCCTCCGACGCAACAACATCAACACCACCACCACCACCACCACCATCATCATCATCAACAGCAACATCATCAACATCACGGCCAAGGTTACTTCGGTACAGAATCCGCCGCCACGGCAGCGCAGCCTCCTACGAATCCTCAGGAACCTTCGTACCCGGCTCTTCCTGTCGTTTATGCTCCTCCCGCGGTCGTCGCGAGCCCCGTCGCTTCTGCCTCCGTACCCACCGACCTTCACGCAGCCGTGTCTACGGGAACACCCCGACCGCGGCGTGCGTCCTTACCTCCGCAGCGATCAGAGTCCACCAGGTATGAGCAAGACCCTCATCGCGCAGCATGCAATTCGATCTTTACTTTCGATCCCAATGTGTCCTAATGCATCTTATTTCTGGGAACGCGCAGCAGCAACGAGTCACCGAAAGCACGTGGCGCGAGTTCTGCGAGTTCCGTGGGATCACCTTCACCGGCCAGTGGCGGCGAACGGGCCCCTCCTAGTCCGAGTCAGTTGTGCGCGGTGTGCGGCGACACCGCGGCGTGCCAACATTACGGAGTGCGCACCTGCGAAGGGTGCAAGGGCTTCTTCAAGAGGACAGTCCAGAAGGGCTCCAAGTACGTGTGCCTTGCAGAGAAGGCATGTCCGGTCGACAAGAGGCGACGGAACCGCTGTCAGTTTTGCCGCTTCCAAAAGTGTCTCACGGTCGGGATGGTCAAGGAGGTAATGGCGGAAAAGAAACCTTCTTTCCCCGTAACAACTGATGCGCAAGGTGCAACAATCGAGCGTCTCCGCGAGCGATAACTTGTGTCTCGATGTGTTATCCAGGTGGTCAGGACGGATTCTCTAAAGGGCCGTCGAGGTAGACTCCCGTCCAAGCCCAAGTCCCCGCAAGAGTCGCCACCGAGCCCACCGGTGTCCCTGATCACGGCGCTCGTACGAGCCCACGTGGACACAACGCCCGACCTCGCGAACCTCGACTACTCCCAGTACCAGGAGCCAGCACCCGGCGACCCACCGGTCACGGAGGCCGAGCGGATTCAGCAGTTCTACAACCTACTGACCACCTCCGTCGACGTGATACGCAACTTTGCAGATAAGATTCCCGGATTCTCGGAGTTGACGCGAGAGGATCAGGTTAGTCTTTCGCCACCTCCTTCTTCCCCGTAATAGACATGGTCGTGCCGGCGGGTCTTCTTATCGGTTTTTCAACGAGATAGAAACAGCCCGCGATCGATGCCTCGCGTACATTTTATAAAAGGTCATTCCTGACGAGGGCTCAGGACGAATAGCGAGGAGACAGCGCGAGAAGTGAGTAGTCGCCGAGTGGAACCGCGAGCCACGCGAGCCACGCGAGCCACGGTTAGCCCATCACGCACAGGGACGCTACTCTCTCTCTCTCTCTCTCTCTCTACTAGCCGCTTCTTCGCAGCCGACTCCCTGAGTTCTAGCTACGGTGTACACTGGATACGCGGGACCCTCCCAGTGCTCCGTCAAACGGACCAGTTTCCGGAGAGCCGTCGAGCCAGCAGCAGCCTCTTCTACGCGCGCCACATAGAAAAACTATTCGATCCTCTTCTCTGCCTTTCCCAGGAGCTGCTCTTCCAGTCGGCCAGCCTTGAGTTGTTCGTCCTGAGGCTGGCGTATCGCACGAGGGCCGACGACACCAGGTTGACATTTTGCAACGGCATGGTCCTGGCCAGGGCTCAGTGTCAACGCAGTTTCGGCGACTGGCTGCACAGCATCCTCGACTTCTGCCAGGCCCTTCACGTACTGGACGTCGACATCAGCGCGTTCGCCTGCCTCTGCGCCCTCACCCTCATCACTGGTCAGTCTACAGCCTCCGCCGTCTCCCTCCATCCAACCGGGACTGCCACTCTTCCTCCTTTTCAATTCCTTCCCTCTTCCTGTACCTCTGCCGATGTCTCGTCAACGCGATTAGAGGCCCTCGGACAGGTGTGCCAATTAGAGCCGGGCCGAGCGACCAGTCTTGCGCCAGAATTCAATTATTTATCATTGATTTCGTTCTTACTTATTAATGTCGACGTCCACGAGGCTAGACTGGTAATACCGATATTAGAATCACGCGACTGGCCGCCCCATTTCGGTTTCTCGATATTGACTTTCACACACAGCCGTAGCTTGCGGTACGGTGTTCGTACAAACTAAATCCTTGGATTGCCCTGGTCCCCCTGGTCCCCCTGGCCGCCCTAGTCCTTCTCCTTCATCCCTTCGCTCGACTCTTGACGTGACGCGACGCGATGGTCGATTTCGCTAGTCGGCAGTCATTGACGATAATTCTCGGAAAATTTGTGGTTACAGAGAGGCACGGGCTTAGGGAGCCGCACCGAGTGGAACAGCTGCAGATGAAAATCATCTCGTCTCTTCGCGATCACGTAACGTACAATGCGGAGGCCCAGAGGAAGGCGCACTACCTGTCCCGACTCCTGGGTAAGCTGCCGGAATTACGAAGCCTCTCGGTCCAAGGACTTCAGCGAATTTTTTACCTCAAGTTGGAGGACTTGGTTCCGGCGCCACCATTCATCGAAACCATGTTTGTCGCCAGTCTACCTTTCTAAGCCTCCGCGTTAACCTAGAAGAATTCATATGTACCTTAATTTTAGCCCCTATAAGCTTGTTCCCCCTATGACTCTGTCGTAATTCGTTCTCCCACTATACTCGTACTCCTCTCACCGTCGTGCGTCATTGCTGCTCCTGCACACAAGCCAGACGCATCGCGCGTCACCACAAGTCATCCTTACGATGTCTTGTTCAAAGACAACTGCTGTGCCCACGAGCTTTGCGCGCTACGCGTTGCCCGGGAAGAGGCGCTCGTCGCTGCTGTTTCCGTTGCCGATGCTCCTGGTGCTCCTGGTGCTCCTGGTGCTTCTGATTAGCACGATCACTGCGGTGACGCATAACCTGCCGGACGAGTACGAGTATACATATGATGTGTGTCTGTGATAGGGCAATGATAGATACTTTTAATGATTAAGGACGACATACGCGAGGCCGCGGCGATTACTTCTTCGAGCGAGAGAAAATTGGAAGTCACGTAACCGCGCGATCCTTTTCTCTCTCCCTGCCCCCCACCCGCGCCTCTATTTCCTCCGCTCCAGCTCCCTGACGACCCTCTACCGATGCAAATTCTCGAATTTCAGCGTCCCGCCTAGCCATAAATGCGACTAATATGACGTCATTAGAAAGTACAGCCCGATTTATTAGCCTAGCCGTATAACGCGCCGTGGTCCTTGATTTTTATGTCCTCGCCACACGAGAGATCGCTGGGAGGATCCCATCGCGTGGAATTCGATTCTCTTACGCTATTTATGGACGACTCTGCCGATTATCGATACGTCGCCGAGATCCGGTTATTCTATAGTCGATCCACGAGTCGGATGTACTATACTTTTCCGACAGTTTTGCAATCAATGCAATCCACACGTGCATTTTCCATAAGATTACGAAGTTACGTGTTAGAGTGCAAAAGTGATATATATATTTCAGTGCTGCAAAACCATGCAACGCGTGGCTTGTCAGAGACTTTGTTGTTTTCGATCTGTCAAAAAAAAAAAAAAAAAAACACATTCAACCCGTGGATGAACCGACCAAATAGCATCTCGACAAGGAGATTAGGACTGTGAGTGCTTGGACTCGGCGTCCACGAGAACACATTCGAAAATTAGGGAAGACAGTAAATGCCCTCTCTTCTTTGGAAAAGCATCCGGTCGACCGATTCGCATCACGCGGTGTCCAACGACGCTATTACCGAAGATCAATCCTTCCCAACTGTCGTTGCTATTTCGCTCCTCTCGCTCCTCTCGCTCCTCTCGCTCCTCGCGACGCACCATATCCGATTCTCTTTCCGTAAGCGAATCGACAATCGTTGACATATCAGTGACGAGGATTGACGGATGGGGGAGCAAAGGACGCTGCTCTTTCGGATTCTTTCTCTCGGCGCAACGGTCTTCTCGATCGGAACTCTTCCTGCCGACTCGAGAAGGGATGGAAAGTCGCGAGTGTCCGAAGGAACGCGACTCACCAGACCCAAGAGTCATGGCTGGAAGAAGAATTGTCGAAAATCGATCGGCAGAAGAATCTTATAAAGAAATACCTAATCGCGAGTGGAGAAAGGACTCTGTTGGAGTCGGCGTTGCCTTCGGGATGAGATCTCTCTTGACGTCTATATATTTATTATATATATTATTAAATTGTCGCGAATCTTTCTTACTATTTCTATTATTATAGATACGTAGTGCTGTGGATGAGCGTCTCGTCATACGAAGATAATTTAAGCGCCTTACAGATCAATGCATTTCGTTAGGACGTTCCCCATCCGAACCCTCGTGAATCGCGGACGGCTCGATCGGTCACCCTGTGGTCTCGGTCGATCGATCGCTCCGTTCCTATACTCATACGTTTATGTGATTTTAGAGACTTAAGGAGCAACGGTCTCGTCTCGTCTCGTCTCGTCTCGTCTCGTGCGTCGGCCCCAAGAATTCCCAGAGATCGACAGACGCCTCTGCGAATTGCCGATATTTCTTCCGACAATGGTCGCCTCTGTTCCTCCTGTCTTTCTCTTTCCCTCTCTTACCTTACCTCGTTTACTTGACTCTCAACTGGTGAGAATAGTTCGTAATCAAGGATTGAGACGAGTCCGGCGGCAAGTTACCTATTACGTTATGGTGTTACTTTTAATCAAACTAACATAGACAGTATCCTAGTTTATAGGTGTACCGATACCGTACTTGTTACTATTTACTACACAACTAGCATCTATCGTTACTACCACTACTACTGCTGCTACTACTGCTGCTTCTGCTGCTTCTGCTTCTGCTGCTGCTGCCGGCAGACCAGCAACGTCCTCATCGTTATGTCGTCGTGACGATCGTCGTCCACAAGAAATGTCAGAATTCTCGTAATACCTTTATACATATTTAGGATAAAATAGTTTCTGCTGTCACGGATACGTGGCAACCGCCGTACCAACCGATTCGAATGATTAGCGGCCAACTGTCGCCAACGCCAATTGCCGTTAACTGTTACGTATCATTGTTCGCTATTCCTAGTGCTACACCTACGACACCTGTAATGGAGATTGTTCTTGCCATTCCTCTTATTGCCACTATTGCCATCGTTGCCATCGTTGCCATTGTTGCCATTGTTGCCACGACCAGGACCTAAGCGAAACTCGCAGCTAGCACTCTCACGCAGTGCGTTCATTTTACAGTACAGTAGAGAAGGCGCCTGCTCCTTAATAATTAAATGCAATAACGTCGCACACGATAATCAACTGTAATCACTAATTAATCAAATTCAGCTTCTCAAGCGCGTGACGTGTTTCACCGTAGATGAAACGGATCCACGATTTATAACTTTCTTGCTCTCTTATCTCCCCCCCCCCCCTCCCGGCCACTCTAGCTCTCTCTCTCTCTCTCTCTCTGTTTGGATAGCACAATCGCTACGATCAACACTACCGTGCTTACAATTAGCCGCATGTACATACACGTGCATCCCGGAGTCCTTTGTCCGTCCCTTTCTTTTTGTATTTCACTTGACTTGACTCTCTCTGATTCTCCGAGAATTAGCTTCCCACGATGTGCGCACGCACGTTCCTGCGCGAGTTCCGCTCGTGGCTCGCCTCAGCCTGTTTACGTTTGCACGTTTAACAGTGGGAGAAACCGTCAATGTACATAGATTGTCTGCGCCTGTGCCTCCCAATGCTTGCCCACCACCCGCTGCAACCTTATGAGCCAAGTGTTTTTATTTTTCTTCTTCGTGAGTTCGTAGCGCTGCCTCCTTCCTCTTTAAATCCGTATTTCATCGTTCCTTTTATTGCATTCGGTATCTCGCTGGAAAAATTTATCGAATACTCGTATTTGGCAAAAGCTTTGCTATTCGGATGACCGCGGTACGTGCGATCGCACGCATTGCTTACGAAGGGGAACAAAGTCGATCTGCATGGGATTCGGATGCCCGAGGAAAGCGAAAGAAGTGTGTGCGCGCGCGCGCGCGCGTGTGTGTGAGAGAGAGAGAGAGAGAGAGAAACAAAAAACTGGGATTGCTATTCGTTATATGCATCCTGCTTCTGATCCCGATAGAAATAACAAAGACTCGAGTCTGGAAGGGAGATATTTACGAAAATTTAAGGGTAAAGGTGCGAAGAAAGAAATGTCGAAAAGTGCCTTTCGGCCGAAATTTTATATTTTTACTAAATATTAAAGAGACGTATGTATCAATTTCGAAAGTGCCTGTCGGGGAAGCGTGCTCGCCCCTCGCACGCTCGCCGGACGCAACAGCCGACCGGAGCTTCCCGATATCAACGTTTCTTCTCTTGGCTTTTCTGTCTGTCGCACGTTCAAATCGTTTTTCTGCTTCTATATTCATCGTAAACGGAAACGAGCAACGGACGCTGACGCTGACGCTGCGACGCTCTTCCCCCCACCCCCTCGCCATCTTTCTCTCTCTCTCTCTCTCTCTCTCTCGCTTCTCGGAGCGAAAGTCTCTGTTTCCTCGTCACTCGCGCATACATTCGATCCAACGAAAGGGAAAGGTACAAAACATGCGCAAAAGCACGTGATCGATAGATCGTACGCAAAGTTTGTTCGGACATAAAGAAAAGGAAAGATTGGAGGCGCAAACGGAAGATTGGTAGATGGATTGAATACATGATTAGGCGATAATCGTAGCGCGTCGACGGCATCCTCCGAGACTCGTTCGTTCCCCTCAGGGAGCGATGGTCTTGCCGTTAGTCCGTTTAATCCGTCACAAGTAGGTCGGTGTCGAAAATTGTGCAAAGAACGTAGTTATTATACGAGACAACCGACGACACAAGCGTCGGCCACGTTGTTCCTGTGTGTTTCGCGTAACAGCACCAGTACCTGCATATGCATGTGTATACATTTATATCTTTTTTCTCCTACATGTTTTCGAGAACTCGAACTTGAAACGGCACAGTGTGTGCCTACCCGCCCTCCGATACATAATTCTAATACACCCCTCGTGTGTCTCTCATGTTACACACATATACATACATGCACAGTACACTATAAATATAGCAATGTACATAAGCGAATTTCCTGTACCCGCCTGAAGGCCTCCATATATGTATGTACAATTAACGAACGTCTCCTCATATCGTACATGAGTAATAACGAATAACGCTCGCACCTTCTCCATCTCCGTCGTTCTGCCATAAAATGGCAAAATTGGCAAAATTGGCAAAATCGTTAAATCCACGGAGTCATCGAATCGTCAAAGTCGCTAGTCGCTAGTCGCTATTGGCAGGGCGAGACTCGAGTCCAATGAAATAAAGGCATTTAATCTGCCGTCCATTGGCAGTGAATAAATTATAATTGCCCTATCAGCTGCAACGTCGTCTTAAGAAAGAGGGAACAAAATTTCACAAGGACATTCTGTACGGATCACCGGCAATATTAATTAAGATGCACCTGGTTGTGCTCGACCCGACAACAGTCTCGCTTACCCATAGCACTGCAAATAAAAGTCCTCGCGGTGTTCTTGTTGCGTCCAGTATGGCAGCGCGTCGCGAGGTGGTAGCACGTGACAAGTCAATCGATCCCACGCGTCTTAATCCTAACGGCGGCGCCTTCGCTGCTTTGTCGGACGAGTCGTACGTTCAATATTCTATGGACGAGCACGGACGAGCACGGACGAGCACACCTCGAAAGATTCCCAGGTGCCGTCCGATCTGTCGATCGAGGCTCTTCCGCCGATGCGCCACTATCATTCGTACCGAGATCGAGAGGGACGACGGACGCGCGTTCATCATAGTCGTAAGGCGACTCGTAGTTTTTATAATTTTCACGATAAAAACGAACCCTCGCTCGAGATAACGCAAGTCTAAAATGATAATAACAATTATTGCGAGGTATCGTCGGATGAGTTTGGTCTCGCGGTAGACGTTGCAGTGATTATAAATAAATTGATTGTACAAACGGCTGTACCTAACCTAACTGTTACAATATTATACATATACCGTATACACACTATATGCATGTAATATTATCGGCGCGTGCGCATATTACATACACTATAGATAAAAACGAACACACAAGCGCGCGCAAAATATGTATTAGTATCGTACCATAGATGTGTGTACGTTGCGTAGGACATCGTAAGAATACACACGAAAGAGATACACGCAATATACGATAGGGGTGTATAAGCATCGACGCGACATACCGTGACGATATACACATACGAGAATACGAAATAGACGTTATTATCCTAATGAAGACGGAGCACACCTTTTATTGTGGCCTGGTTCGCTGTAATTTTGTGTCAAACGAAAGGAATATGCTATA
The DNA here is from genome assembly GCA_030142615.1 of Syrista parreyssii. Lineage (NCBI taxonomy): Eukaryota > Metazoa > Arthropoda > Insecta > Hymenoptera > Cephidae > Syrista > Syrista parreyssii. The sequence goes on along the minus strand of JARQTG010000131.1, from coordinate 45,005 downwards.
ACTTTTGTCCATTTGATTGTCATACTCTCGAAAAGGCACGGAGACATTCGAATTATGACACAATGACGTATTTTATAAAAGAAAAAAATTTGACATGTGATATAGATGGTAAGACACGATTACGTCTTGTAATGCATATGACAAAAATGTATTCTATATAATGTTTCATTAAAGTAACCAAAACAAGTGACTTGCTTATTTCCCTCCGACGTTCTCTGGTGCCGTCGTGGCACAAGAACAGCCTTCTCGAGGACGCTCGATCTTATTAAGCTCTTGCAAATACGTTTTCGCAATTTCCACTCTCAACCCTGCATCGCTTACGTGGGAGCCCAAAAGAGCCTTACACAGATATGTATGTATGCATGTCGTGATCTGCCAGTGATGCTTGAGGGACAGTGAGAACTATTGCGTCGTTTCCTTCTTCGATGCACGCGACTGTCTATTACTCCTGTCTGGCTCTGTGTGTTACGCTCGGGAACAGCTACGGGAAATACTGTAATTTTGTAAGAATTGGACGAGCATCGACCACGCGCATCGATCGCATCTCTAGAGCGGGTAAACAAAGAAACAAGCGCATTTAAGAGCGTATTGCTTCTAACGTCTTCACGACGATAACTCGAGGATCTTTTTCTGTCGTGCACGCTAATTGAAAACGGGAAGGAGGAAAGAAAAAAAAAAAAAAAAAAAAATCGTACCTGCCCGCGGTGAGCGTTTACCGAAGAAAAAGCTAAAGGCTAATTGTTGAACTGCGTGAGGTCAAAGAGGATTTAATTAAATCCAGCGAGATGCACTTTTCCGAGCGCATCGAGGGACAAGCGTCCAATCTTCATCGGTTACTTCCGACATCATTCGGCATCGAACCACCAAACGGAGGAACGCGGGACCGCGCATGACGGAATTGATACAACGTCGTGATGCCGGCGTCGCTTCAGCTTACGGATTGAGCGGGAGCAAGCCAAAAGATGGCGCCCAATGTTCGCTCGCTGTGAACCCGTGAATAGCGTAAACGCTGCAGAAAGTAGTCCCAACGATAAAGGGAGACATTGCGTTGCGCACCTGCGAATAAGCGCGATAAGCACTCGGCTCTACACAACGACAGCAATTTGAAATACGTGAAAAGTTCTCGTAACGGCGGTCATCAGATGCGAACAGACAAACGAGAAGAGGAGCCCTGAGAATCTCGCCGTGGTAAGTGGCGGCAAGTGGTGGTATTCGGTGATACTCGGTGATATTCGGTGCTGCGATTCAGTGGTATTCCTACGCCAGCGCGCGACGAACGACGACGAGGAAAGAAACAGGAAGTTGGAAGGGGGGGCATCAAGGCAGTTGATTCGGTGCTACATGTGGGCATCTGCCGTGATCTGCCGGTTACGTTGAGTTTAGCATCGCGCTGTACGCGTAAAGTCGGGATTACGGGGTGTCAGGCCGCGCAGCGTCAAGCCATGCAGATGGATTCGACCACGGTGCAACTCATCCAGGTCCTCGAGAAGACCGTATCGCCAGGTAAGCCTATCCTCGAGGAAGAGTTAAGGAGCATCTCAGTGGCGTTCGTCGTTGTAGTCTCGCCTTCTGCCCGTTATCTAATGTAACCCGAACAAAATGTATTGCCTATCCACCGCTATATGCGATGATCTACGGCCGACCGTGGCACAGAATTTCAATTCCAATCCGGATTACATCCATTTCTTGCGCCCCTCTATGATGTGTGACACGCTTGTCCGTAATAGCCCGGATTCACCCATTATCGGCCACTATCCATCGTGGGCCTCTTTGTACCGCTCTTGTTTCCTCCTCACATTTAATTAGAATGGCTCGACGCCTCTCGTCCACTTTCCTGGTAGAGCCTACGAGAACTTTCAGAGCTTATCTCGAGTCCTTGAGATCCATATAATAACGCGCGTGGACCTTGGGATTTTCCGGTATGATCATCGTCAATAATGCCGTATCGTGGGTTAGGCTGTTGCTAAGGGCTTTGTCCCACCGCTGGAAAACAATTGGCCACCCTACAGAAATCCAAGGGCCTTGCATCTTACGCTTTTATTGCAATTAAATTTATTAAATTGATTGCAGTTCACTTGTGTCTAGGTAACTGCTTCTACAAGCACCATCTTCTAGCAGATCTATTCATTATGTCTCGTTGCTCCCAGTCCCTTAATCCATTATTACCATTTCTCAGGCAAATTATTGCAGTTATAATGTCTCTGCGTACTCTCCAAAAAATTGAAACTTGTTCATTATTTCAGATAAAAATGAGCTCGAAGCAGCACAAAATTTTCTCGAGCAGGCAGCACAAGCAAATCTCGTAAGTTCTGAACAGATGCTCTTTGATGTCGGTTCTAATAAAACTACATTCTATAACTGATATATCATATTTGTTGTTTTTTCTTAGCATGAATTTGTGCAACGCCTTAGCGGTGTGCTGGTCACTGCTGCAGCAAGTGCTGTTTCCCGAATGGCAGCAGGTCTTCAGCTGAAGAATCAACTTACTTCCAAAGATCCTGCATTAAAGTCTCAGTACCAACAGCGATGGTTAGCCATTCCTGCAGAGACAAGAGAGTACATTAAGAAGAATGTAAGATATATCGAGACACAGTTAATTGAGTGCATCGAACGGATAAAATTGCAGTTTTAGCCATTAACCCTAATTGGAATATAGATTTTAGAAGCGCTTGGGACCGAAACCAATAGGCCAAGTGCCGCTGCACAATGTGTAGCCTATGTAGCTGTTGCCGAATTACCAGTTGGTCAGTGGAACGATCTTATTCCATTGCTCGTAAGCAACGTGGCCAATCCAAACAGCACGGAAATGATGAAGGAGGCCACTTTGGAGACAATAGGCTACATCTGCCAAGAAATCGAGAGCGAAGTCCTCGAATCGCAGTCTAATCAAATTCTCACAGCCATCATACATGGAATGAAAGGATCCAACACTTCAAATCACGTTAGACTCGCAGCGACCAGTGCTCTCTTCAATTCCCTTGAATTTACCAAAGGAAACTTTGAGATAGAGGTTAATACATTGTACATTGTACTTTTTTTAAATTGCTAATTTTTTTTTTTTTTGCTTCGTTTTCATAGATTCGTACGTTTTATAATCATTTATTTTCATACGGAAGTTTTTTTTTTTTTTTTACAGTCTGAGAGAAATTTCATCATGGAAGTGGTGTGCGAAGCGACTCAGTCTAGCCACACGCAAGTCAGAGTGGCTGCTCTGCAATGTCTTGTGAAAATTATGTCCTTGTACTATCAGTATATGGAACCGTATATGGCCCCAGCTCTATTTCCCGTAAGTAGTACGCACCGGCATCGTGTATCTCATTACGTCGAGGCGCACAGAAACTACAGATACATGCTTTCTTCGTCTGTCTACCCAGATCACTCTGGAGGCCATGAAGTCCGACATCGACGAGGTTGCGCTGCAGGGTATTGAATTCTGGTCGAATGTATCCGACGAAGAGGTAGATCTGTCGATGGAGGAAGGTGAGGCATCGGAAGGAGGACGTCTGCCGGTAAAAGTTTCGAGGCATTACGCAAAGGGCGCTCTCCAGTACCTGGTGCCAGTACTCATGCAAAAGCTAACCAAGCAGGAGGAATTCGACGACGAGGATGATTGGAATCCGTCCAAGTCAGCCGGGGTTTGTTTGATGCTATTGTCCTCCTGCTGTGAGGAAGCCATTGTACCGTACGTGCTGCCCTTCGTCAAGGCCAACATTAAGAGTCCCGACTGGAGATTCCGAGATGCCGCGCTAATGGCTTTTGGCTCGATTCTCGGAGGACTCGAACCAAGTACTCTGAAGCCACTTGTCGAGCAAGCCATGCCGACCCTCATCGAACTCATGTATGACAGCAGCGTGGTGGTCCGGGACACCGCAGCATGGACGTTCGGACGAATTTGTGAGATCATCCCCGAGGCAGCCATAAACGAGACGTATTTAAAGCCTCTTTTGGAATCGCTGGTGAATGGGCTGAAGGCCGAACCAAGGGTCGCCGCGAATGTATGTTGGGCGTTTACCGGACTCGCCGAGGCCAGTTACGAGTCTACTGAGACAACGATCGACAAACAGCCGGAAACCTATTGCATGTCGCAATACTTTGACTTTATCGTCCAGAGGCTCCTAGAGACGACAGATAGGCCGGACGGTGCGCAAGCGAACTTAAGGTCGGCGGCGTATGAGGCTCTGATGGAGATGGTTAAGAATTCCCCTCGCGATTGTTACGTGACCGTACAGCGGACCACTATGGTCATACTCCAGAGGTTGCAGCAGGTTCTGCAAATGGAGACGCACATTCAGAGTCATTCGGATCGCGCCCAGTACAACGATCTTCAGTCACTGCTTTGCGCGACGCTTCAATCTGTTTTGCGCAAGGTGACGCCAGAAGACGCACCTCAGATATCGGACGCAATCATGACCGCGTTGCTCTCCATGTTCAACTCGAACTCGTGCAAATCCGGCGGCGTTCAAGAGGACGCGCTGATGGCCGTGTCGACGCTGGTGGAAGTGCTGGGCGAGGGTTTCCTGAAGTACATGGACGCGTTCAAGCCCTTCCTATGTCTTGGTCTGAAGAATCATGCCGAGTATCAAGTGTGCGTCACCGCGGTGGGTCTGACTGGGGACATCTGCCGTGCCCTCAAGAGTAAAATGCTTCCGTACTGCGACGAGATCATGACACTTCTTCTGGAAAATCTTGGTAACAACAGCGTACACCGTTCCGTGAAGCCGCAGATCCTCGCAGCCTTTGGCGACATTGCACTGAGCATCGGGCCCGAGTTCAAAAAGTATCTGGACGTCGTACTGCAGACCCTGGCGCAAGCTTCGCAAGCCAACGTTGACAGATTGGATTACGACATGATCGACTATCTGAACGAACTGCGCGAGGGCATTCTCGACGCGTACACGGGAATAGTGCAGGGTCTGAAGGGGGACGGGATGATGCCAAATCCTGATGTTAATCTACTCGAGCCACATGTCCCCTTCATGATCCAGTTTATCACGTCGATCGCGCGAGATCGAGAACATTCCGATGGCAACGTAGCCGCTTCCGCAGGACTCATCGGCGACCTGGTAACGGTCTTTGGCGTGACGCTCTTGCCAATGATAGATAACGAACCGATAATGGATCTCCTAACCAAGGGCAGACGATCGCGCACCAACAAGACGAAGGCCGTCTCCGCGTGGGCTGCCAAGGAAATTCGGAGATTGAAGAATACCTCCACCGTGCCGTCTAGTTGGTGAGTCACAGATCTTTAATGTGCAATGCTTAACGTACACCTGCACCACCTTTCTATCTTCATGTTTTACTTTTCCCCTGGCTTCTTCCTGACCTCGTTTCTCCACCGTGCTTTGCCTCCTGCTCCACCCCCCCCCCCCTCCCCCCTGGTAGCCCAGTCGTCTTTCGTAGCGACAATACAACCGCACAGTCCGTCGTTACTCGAAAATAAAGCCAAAGCGCTGATCCTTATTATTTAATTCCATATCCACACGCTGATGCTTCTTCGTAAACTCATCATCTTCCGGCGCCATTGTCGCATTCTAGCTTGTACTCTTTTACGAGAGTACTTTTTTTTTTTTTTCTTCTTGGAAAGAAAAAAAAACCTCGCGACTAAAGTGGCAGTTGTGTCTGACGACGCAACGAGAAGCGCAGTGTCCTAGGAGCGAACACAGCGAAACGAAGTGGAAGGTATGAGCGACAGAGGACGAATGTCAACAGAATGTAATATGAATGGGATCGCGCGTAAGAAAGAATGCGGAAGAGTGAGAGGACGGGATGGAGGGGATGGGACCGAGACAGAACTCGAAATTAGGAGGGGCCGTTTTCGTTTATCCTTTTAAAGTCTGATGACGTAAAGAATGCGCGGTTCGACAGTTACTGATGTTTGGCCCGATTTTGCTGTTCACAGATTACCCCACGGTTGTACTGTCGTGCAAATTCATTTGACTAGAACGCTATCGAACACAATACAAAGACAACAAGATTGGATGGTGCGGATGCGAGTTGATGGATGTGCGTGAGTTCCAAAACGATGACGATGAGGTGATGATGAATAAGTCTGCACGTGTCCCAGTCCGCCGGCGAATAATATTGCCTTGGTGTCGAAGCAGCCCCATTCTCAATACCTGTACGGATGCCGGATGCTGAATGCCAACTACGGATGATGAGAGATGCAAGTGGATATGTTGCCGATGAATGAGAGAAGAATGAAGCCCTGTCGTGGTCCGGTGGTGCAAGTGTGCCTGATAATCGAGCCTGCATCTTCTACCCGCGTGACTGTAACGTTTGACCACTGCGAAACTTTCGACGTGTGATCGAATCAAGGAAGTATGAACGTAGATCGGAAGAGGAGTGTCCGAAAGAGAACGGAAGAGAGAGAGAGAGAGAGAGCGAGTGAGCGAGTGAGCGAGTGAGTGAGTGTGTGTGCGCAAAAAAAAAAAGCGAGAGATCGAGAGAATGAAATGTGTAAGGAAGTGCGTTTTTTAAGGAAAGCAAAGAAATGTATGAGAGAGCGTTTGAAAGAAAAGTTTAAAAAATGAAGAAAAAAAAGAATTGAGCCGAGCAAAATCCAGAGTGCTGGGATCGTATGAAATGGAACGCGTCTGTTTGTATATGCTGCTGCGCGCGTGTCTGCGCGTAGCTGTGTGCGTGCTCCTCACTTGTATGCATGTAATAATGTACGATTGCGTTAAGAGTACACGAGACTGAGAGAATCGATTATATGTAGTACGACGTGTATGTTACTTTCCTCGAATGTGAATGTCCGTTGCTGTTGATTCATTAAAGTTAATATTTTGCTGGCATCAATTATTGAGTTGTAACCGAACGCCTCTCGTCTAGCAAGCACAGCTCCAATGATGGCAAAGAAAAAAAAAAAAAAAATAAAAAAAAGTCACGTAGTCGATGGTCGCACTCTTGAATACACGATTCGCTTCGCATGGGGCTGCTGCGCAGCTTCGGCCGCAATTTTTGCCCGCCCCCCCCCCCCCCACACACACACACACATACACAAACGCGCGCGCGACAAGCGACCCTCGATCATTCTTACGCACATAGAAACGTACGTTACCTGCTCGCGACACATTCCAAGGTAATTCATTCGAATTTCTTCCTTTTTTTTTTTCCTTCCCCTATACTTTTTCTATCCTTGCACACCGCCACTCTGCTGGAGGACCACCTGGCGCGTCACGCGATCCTGGAAATATTGCTGAGGAATAAGAGCAAACGTCGTACTAGAGAATACCGTGAGTTCGTTTAGCAGTAGCAGCATCCGCTCAACTTTGGACTGCTAGAGAGTGGAGGAGGCTGAAGCGAAGCCCCGAGGAGGGCGTCCAGCACCGTGCGCACCACTTTTGTCTCTCAATATTTTTCAAGGGGCCGACGAAGGGAGTGTGGGGTGGGTGGTGGTGGTGGCGTGCAAGGCGCACCAAATCCCTCCTGCGCGCTCTCGCGTCCTTTCACTTTTCTTCTTACTGCTACCGTGTGCAGACTTCCTCTCCGTTGAGTCGCATGAATTGTCTCGTGCTCGACAACCATTGCCCGCAAGCAGAGAATCGCGCGTACGCCTGCTCCACCTCGGTCCTCTCTCGGCCCCCGCGGAAGCATTTCCAGTGTTCGTGTATTTGTACGACATTGATACGATTGCTAGCTGCACGCTTTTACATCGATCCAATCTCGCCGCAGCAACGCACGAGGAGCGGAACGAACGAGAAAAAGAGAAACGGATGAATAAAGAGTCCCTTGTGTTTGCGATGTTCTTCATTTTCGTAATGATTGTCATCGCCAAGCATCGCAAATCTTGCGTATCTTCCGGCAAGATTATGTTCCTGTAGGTGATGAACGGCGGTCGGGGCGGTCGGGGCTAGAAAGGGTGGGCCGTCGAGGAACCGGAGAAACGATGAAATTAAGGGTTCATCCCCGCTGAGAGTAAGGACAATGGATGAAAAGTATGCAACTGTGATTTCTGGGGGAGGAACAAAGATAGTGCGTAATAAATGTTAATTAGAAAGCAGCCGGCGCAACGACGACGTCGTCTGAAAGGCGCGTGTAATTCGCCATCCGTGGACGAATGATCCGTTGTTCTCGAGTGGCTGCGCGGGATGGAAGCGAGGGGGTTGCGAGTGCGGGATGTTAAGGATGACAAAGTCAAGTGAGAACGACCGACCGTTGAGCAGTAGTAATGCATGTATTTGGTGTGGCAATGTGCATCGTGCGCGAGCAACAGGAGGAATGTCGACGCAGCAACCAATGCATTGCCTCAATGAATTCGTCAAAGTCGTTGCGGGCAGCGAGTATTTTGCATTTCAAGCAGGAGCTGCAACTGCGGCTCGGTCGGACGTCGCGCTGCACGGACCGTAGGCGGAAGTGCAAAACGTGCTCAAGTCAGAATGGAGGAAAGAGATCGATTGGCGCGAGTATGGAAATTATGTCGTCGTACGAGAGAGAGAAGGAGAGCAGGGATTGGATCGAGATTGCATCTGCTATGCGAGGCGTGCGTGTACAGCGTGGGCAGGTGGTAGAGGTGGTAGAGGCGGCGCAGGGGTGAAATTCGAATAGAAGAAGAAGCAAAAGCGGGAAAGGTGGAGCCTCTGGACGGGTCCAGAGGATGTACATACCACCTGATGACTCTGTTGTTGGCTACATTATCTCGCGGAGGCGCCACGATCCCTCGACGAAGCTTCAGTCGAACTTTCGCCGATGCGCTGTCGTTACACCATGTCGTTGTTCGCAGGAGCGAATCGCACTAAATTCGACAAGATTGCGTTCCTTCCTAATCGACGAACGGCGTCGCTGCGCCGGGGACAATCGACGAGTCCGTTAACGTACGAGTTTCACGGGGTAATCGACGTCTCTGGAGCGTGTGTGTGTGTGTGTGCGCGCGCGCGCGCGCGCGCTTGCAAGCGAGCGAGAGAGAAAGGGAGGGGACGATGATTGTTTCGCGATTGAATTTGTGCGGTGAAAATGCTAATTGTGCAAACATCTCTGCGAAAGAGACTGTATACACCAATTACGTACACAAGCAGACGGGCTACAGAATCTTACGTGCATGATATAGCGTATACACGACATGTGTATATTTACTTGATTTCAATACTACAAGTACACTTGACTTCCAAGTGAGAAATTGGCAAAGCGCGATACGACGGAATCAATCAGAAATCATATTTCTGCCATATTTAATGGATTTTCGAGTCTCGACAGCCCTTGATTCCGTACGATGTCGTACGATGCCACGATGCTTCTCCCTAATTCGTATCCTCCGTAGACAGTGGAGCCTCGGAGTGCGTCGCAGACTGGAGCTCGCATCTCAGGAGGACATGCGTCGTTGTTTCTGCGGCATACGACTGTACCTTCCTTTCCCTTGGTCCTGGAATAAAAGATTTTAATTGTAGATCGACAAGTTCTCCTTATTCGTTGCTTTGCGTTCAGAGGTCTCGGAGCTCCTTCTCCTCTGTCGTCTCTCCAGCAGCCAGTGAGACGACTCGGCTTGTCCGGCAATCCGTCTGGCAACCCGAGGATCGCGCTGCTCTACACGCCGCAGCTTGTCATCGCGTTTACTGTCGCGCGAGTCACAGCGTCCCGCTGACTGCTGCACCGAGTACATACAACGAGACGCTTCTCTCTCTCTCTCTCTCTCTCTCTCTCTCTCTCTCTCTCTCTCTCTCTCTCTCTCTCTCTCTCGTTCGTCCCATCGGCACGTGCGCGCGTCCAGAGAATCGTGCAGCTACGCTTATCATTGCAATGGTTAGTATTTCGACAGCAAGAAATCAAGAGATGCTCGTAGCAATTACAAGAATTCTGTCAAGATTTACCATTGAGATTCTAAGACTTACTAAAATCGTTGTCATTGTCAGCGAAACTTGTTGCGTGAATACCGACTATCGCTTTAAAAGTAATCGCAACTCTACATTCCTCTCCCTGCAATATTATTCTGCTCACGTATCCCAACTATTGTTATCACCACTACGAGTACGGTCGTCTCGGCTCGACTTCTTCCGTCTTATTGTTAGCCATTTACTTTTCTTCGCTGTTTTACACGCCTAATTACCCTTGGACGGTGAAGCGGCAAAAGTCATCGAACGGGCAAAAACTACTACGAGTCACTTTGAGATTTCGTTAGATCGCGTTCCTGCGCGTATTCGCGCACGCACTCGCGCACACATACCTTCGAGAAGCTGAACGTCATGTGTCAGCAATGGCCCTAATCTCTTGAAAGTAGCCTTAACCCAATTGAATTAGAAGACATCGTCAACCGTGCCGCCTGCTTTACACCCTCGACAATCTCGTACGTCCGTCCAGGCGACTCATCCCGTTTCTTCTGGGCCATCCCTTTCGTATCTGGTTTGTTTCTTATTCCTATCTCAGAACTGCTACTGTTGCTGTCTTGCTGTGTTGTCGTTTGCAAACCATAAGATTATAGACGTCGTAGCGTCGTTCGTCGTATCACGTAGTGACATTCTGTCGCCCAAACCGCCCACACTCGAGGCTGTAAGAGTCGTATCTTCCGCGGCCTTGGAAGAGGGTTAATACATGTCACCTGACGTTCTTCTAAGGTCTCCCGGAGGTTTCGCTAGTGTGAAAGCGGCCGAGGACTCCGAGTATGCACCCGCCGGATGATAACACCTCGTCGGACGGGAACGACAAGCCACGAATTCCAGAAGACGATGTGAGTAGTTGTCTAATCACTTTCTTTAATTTATTCTCTCTCTCTCTCTCTCTCTCTCTCTCTCTCTCTCTCTCTCTCTCTCTCTCTCTCTCTCTCCCTCTCCCCCTCACGCGCGCGCGCGCGCGCGTATACATATACACATCACTTCTGTGGTCGTACTTTCGTTCGCTCTTTTCAAAGTGTACGCAACATTGTTGATACAAGTCCGCCGTACGCCGACTTACTTTGTGCCTATGTCCGTGTCTCAGGATGGCTTCGATCTCGACGATCTTTTACCCACCGTCGGAGAGTTCGGCCGCTATCAGAAGCAACTGCTCTGGTTCGTGTGTCTGCCGGCCTGCCTGCCCTGCGGATTTTGTGCCTTCAATCAACTCTTCATGGCAGACACGCCGCCCCATTGGTGCAAAGTCCCCGGACTCGAGGGGCTGGATCCTTCCGGAAGGAGACGACTCGCCATTCCCAGCCAGGTGCACGAGAGACCGAATGCCCCTCGCTCGGGACAGACATGTATACGCTTGGCCATGCCGCCGTCGGTCTATCCGTCTATCCGGCTATCCCCAAGTCACCAAGACTGATCCTCGTAGGCCCCAGTGGCAAAGTAATAGCCTCCGTCCAACTCGCTCGTCCTTCCCGTACCCCACGCTTTTCACATTTTCACACGTGTTGTCTGTCGCGGCAGGACGCCAATGGAACCTTCAGCCAGTGCACGAGGTACGACGTCGACTGGACCGATCCTTGGATCACGACGGTGGATCCACCTCTGGAACCAAATTCATCCTGGCCCGTGGTACCTTGCGATCATGGCTGGGAATACGACATGTCCGAGGTCGTCTCTTCGATCGTGGTTGACGTACGTCCTTCTGTCATTAACTCGTTATCCTCCCGAGCGTACAGTAGTATAACGAGACCTTTCCACGGGTTGCAGTTTGATCTTGTGTGCGAGCACGCGATTTACCCAACCGTAGGATTGGTAGCACTGAACACCGGCGGCCCGATCGGAGTCTACCTATTCGGCACGCTCAACGACAGGTAATCTCGATCAGGCACCAGCGACCACTCGCACCTCCTCCGACTGACAGCCACTGCTCTTCTTCATTGTCCGGCAGAATAGGGCGAAGACTCTCTTTCTTCACGTGCTTGGCAACGCTGATAACCGGGGGCTTTCTCACTTCAATCTCAAACAGCTTCTGGACTTGGGCCGCCACGCGGATGATTGTCGGACTGACGATTCCAGCGATCTATCAGATACCATTCATCATCTGTAAGCATATTCGACCAGAGCGCCAATTTATGCGCATCTCGAGCTTCGGCCTTTACTCATCTTTCTGTGTTTCCAGCGTTGGAACTGGTCGGCCCAAATTACAGGTCATTCGTCACCGTGATGACTTGCACCTTCTACACGATGGGACTGTGCATGCTAGCTGGAGTGACCTATCTCATACGCGACTGGAAGACACTGGCCATTACTACTAGCGCGCCATTTCTTCTCTACTTTCTCTACTGGCGGTTGGTCTCGTTCTAGCTCGCAATAATTTCATTTCATAATTACGAGCCAGTGTCCAATTGCCATCCCGATTCAAGGTTCCTGCCAGAGTCGCCCAGGTGGCTGCTGGCGAAGGGACGCCTGGAGGAGGCCAATCAAATTCTAGAAAGACTTGCACGCGTTAACGGCAAGGAATTGCCGTCGTCCTTCACGCAAAAGTTGCGACAACGGATGACAATGTCGAGATCCAAAAGTGAGGAGGAGAGACTACGCGATGGACCGGGAGTCCTGTCGCTTTTCAAGACGCCAAATATGCGGCTCAAGACGTGTCTCATAACCTTGAACTGGTACGGTAAGACAAAGTGCGCCGCCCCTCAATGTCCACTCGCTCTATTGACCATTCCATTGTCGGTGCACAGGTTCGCCAACAACATGGTTTACGTAGGTCTATCGTATTACGGCCCGGCGCTGGGTAACGAGGAACACTTGAGCTTCCTCTTCTCCTCCTTCGCCGAAATACCGAGTTACCTTGCCTGCTGGATCGTCATGGACCGATGGGGTCGTCGCTGGCCCCTTTGTCTCTGCATGGTACTCGCTGGCGTCTCCTGCATAGCCACTGTTCTTCTTCCATCTGGTATGAGAAAGCTTTCATTCCTCTTCGGCTCGAAGAGGCACACAGAGACGGGAAAGACTGATCCACGTAATCGCGTTCTATCACTTTGCAGACGCTGTCATAGCTACACTGATACTGTTTTTACTTTCAAAGTCGGCCATATCCGCTTCCTTTCTTATCATCTATCCGTTCGCGGGTGAACTCTACCCCACGCAATTGCGCGGTGTCGCCATTGGATTCTCCGCGTACATCAGCGGCTTGGGACTCATCATTATACCATTCGTCACTTATCTAGTAAGCTCGCTTCAGCGTGTATGTTTGTTGAGTATGTTTGTTGAGCTGGAATCGAGCGCTCGACTCTCATGACACTTGTCCCAGGGAAGGGACAACTTGGTATTGCCACTGGTCATACTCGGTGCAGTATCTGTAATCGGTGGATTGTCGGGCTTGCGATTGCCAGAAACATTGCACCATCGTCTACCGCAGACCGTGGAGGAGGGCGAACTTTTTGGGAAGGACTGGACGTGTGCTGATTGCATACGATGCGTTCCAACAAAGTAATTAGACTTACTTAGAGTATTTCATTGCCAGTACTTATCTCTTTGTTTTTCTCTCTTGTTGCTAAAATCTTTCAGACCCTCCTCGACCACGACGTCATACGAAGATCTGTCGGCACGCGACACAGTGGAGATGCAGGAAATTCCGGAGGAGCCCCGACCAGAGGAGCAACATTCCGCAGCTGGTGTTCGGCGTCTCGTTCGTCAGTCAAGCGTGATGGATACTCAAAGAGATTCGGATGGTTCCATCAAAATGACATATTGGTTTTAGGTTAACGGAGGTGAAGCTCGAATAAAGCGATTCGTTCCCAGTGCCGCGCCGGCTCGCTCATTAATTGTCCAGACAATAGGTGCGATATACATAGGTATTTAGGGTATCCTCGATTTTATTGTTCGTCTCACCGGTATACAAAATAACGGATAAACATAAGCATACGGAAGTGCGTTGGTAATAATACAGTTAAGGGTTTTGAGATGGGCTGTCCCGTTCCTTCCCCGTTCCGTCGTATCTCCGTAACCTAGCCTCCGTTCATTATCTCGTCACAGACGCGTGGTCCTGTTGTAGCAGCTGGAAGAACGTCAAGAGATAAATCGTATCGACTACCGTAGACCGTGTTTACGATCTCTCAGTTTGACACATTTGATTGACGTGTGTCAATCTTATTACGCCATTCTTCGACGATTGCCCGTACTTTTCCGACATCGAGTTACACGCAATCGCGCACTAGACGATCCCTACCTTTCCAATAGTCGCCGCTTAAGTTCGGGAGGATAAGCCACGTATATGTAACCGTCAGGCGCATCGGCGCTCGCCGAAGATTCGTCGATCTCCGATTTTCCTCTGACGCCGTCCTTCCCCTCGCCATGACAATTGGAATCGCGGGAGGACGAGCCTGCACGATCATTACCGACATTATAATCGGAGTCTCTTGAATCGCCATCGCCTCTAGCTTCGTCCGCGGAACTGAAAGTCGCAAAATGTTACTTTTTTCGCACGCTGCTGCTCCGCCGATTCTAGCGCACTTGGCGTCGCATCTATTTACTTGAAGAGAACCCAGACGACGTAGTAGCAGACGAACATTCCGAATAGGAGCATCAGGAGGAACGTTATCAGCAGGTACCAAGGTGTATGACGCTGTCTTTTGGTGTTTTCCCAATATCGGTCGCAACTCAAGTACCAACAGATCGCTCTGTTCAGCTCGCCTAATAAAATTGACCAGTGAGTATTTCGATGCCGTGGCCAATCAGTGAAATTCGCATGTACCTTCGATATCTTGAAAATCTCGCAAGGACAAATTGGTGAGTAAGCCCGCGATGCAATCACGAACCAGTACCTGGAAAGAAGATCAATGAGAACCAATTGCTTGCACGAGCACATCGAGACTTACTTCGCACTGGACTCTCAATTTTTGTAAATCCTCCTGCTTGCAGTTTGACTTGAGCCTTCGCAGTTCGAAGGCCTTGTCGCGCGTTTTACGATCAGAACCGGGGGGCAGCGCCGCCTCCACCAGGCTGTCGTCGTCGTCATCGGCGTAGAGACCGTAAGCGTCCACGTTCCCGTCCTCGTCCTCGTCCTCGTCCTCGTCCCGATCCCCGTCACTCGCGTCCTCCTCGCCATCGTCGCCGTCGCCGTTGCCATCGTCATCGTCGTTGTCACAGACGTCGCTGCTCTTGTTGTCCGGCCCGGTGATCCCTCTGCGATATCCTCCGTGGGTGCGTTGACCATTCAGCGAGGAGCCGCGCTGGTGGCAGTACTGCTGAAAGCTCTCGTAAGCCGAGCCGCCGTCGCCTGATACATGGAGCTTGTCGCGATAGGTTTTCGCGAGGTCGCGCGACTCGAAGGGTGCGGCGACGGACGTGCGGTGACTCGAGCTCTCCTCCCATACCTGAATGTCCGTGTTGAGCGGGCTCGAGTCCTCGGCAAGGGAGCTCTCAAAGTCCCGCGTGCCAAGTACGTCGCACCTCATGATGTCGCAGTAATCGGCAAGGCACACGGCATCCTCGGCCTTGCGACACGAACGTAACAACGTAACGCATCAGAGCGCAGCGACGCTGCACGACGCTGCACGACGCTGCACGACGCGCGAACATACATGCATCGCGCATGCAGATGCTAAATATGCGAATACGAAGAACGGGCCACTCACCGTATTGACGTTACTCTTGTGTCTGTTATCGAAGTGAACGTCCAGGTGCTTTTCCGCATAGAAGGACTTGCCGCAGAGGCCGCAGGTCCATTGAGACGGTCTGTGCTGATGCTTGGCAGCCTGCTGGGGATGAAAGACGTCGCGGCTCTTGTGAAAGGGACATTCCAACGGCAGATCCACCTGGTACTTCCTCAGGATTGGCATCCACTTCTGAGAGACACACCGAGTGTCACAACAATGTATTACGTATCATTGCTATTTATACTTGCTGTTTTCGTGCGTTCCGCCGTATGTCAGCGCGTGCACCGTTCTTCCCGGTTCACGCGGGACTGGCTTACCTTTTCGACTATCCTCCTCACGACCGAGGCTCGATCCCGGTGGCATGATATCTTAAAGACGCTCGGACCCGGCCAGGGTATCACGGACAATAGCAGCACCGCCAAGATCTGCACTCCAGATAACGAAACTAGTATAGATCACACATAGATCACACATAGATCACGTAATACTACGTGTCCCGCTTCGCGCTGACACACCGTACTCTGTATATTGATTATTCCGAGTCGCCGACAGACGACCGCGGAGCGGTTGGTGTCCTGCACTGCGTACGTAACGCGATCTACGGAACGGCACTGTCGCGTACCCGATGTTACGACTGTTTACGCGGTGCAGGTGCTCGCCGTGTCGTACACGTCTAATAACAGAATGTAGTGCACTTTCAGGATGCAATAATAGTTACCTCGAAGTAAAGGGGTTGGGTCTTCATTCATAGCCTAATACTCCTCGCTAAAGTGATTCACGCAAAGGGCACGCTCGCAAGCTTTATTGTTTTTCTGAGCTCTGCGCTGACCTGCGCGTCCTGACGCTACGAGAAATGCGTCGGACGGCTAGGAACGGCAGGGACGCGTCGGCGTCGTCGCTCTACGAATTCTCACGGAGGCTCGTCGATGACGGCGCGCAGTCGCACATGAAACTGAGAACGCGCGATCCCGTTTCGACGTCGTCGCATCGCGTGCGCCCTATATACCATAGCGTGGGTCAAGCCGTGGCAGCGATCTGTAATACGGTAAACGTCCACCATTTTTTTTTTTTTTTTTTTTTTTCCTGGCGCCCGGTGGCGAGAATTTGCAACGAGCGAGCACAAACGCTTCCAAGTGATTCGTACGGTGCGCCGGATGCCATCTTCGATGTCTGTATTATCTCACGACGCTGCGTTTTTCTACTACGCGTTTCACCGGGAGGCTATAAATACGATGCGCAATCGAGTGAAAAAGGATTACCGACTCATCCGGCTATTATCGCGTACGCGAATGTTCAAAACTTATGGTCGTCCGGGCTCGCTCCTGGGGCACGTGCACCTTTTTCCTATCCCGTCGCTCGATTCTCGCAAGTATTATAGTATTTCATGTCCTTTGCCCTTGGACTTGCAGTCGGCGTAGGGTCGAAATCCTGAAGCTCTAAGATTCTTCGTTCCGATTGGTCGCCTATGCCGATCCCGGCCTCAGTTAACTGCATATAAAGTTCGTCAAGACATTGCTCTCGCACGTCCTTCGAAGACTCGTGCACGATTCCCTCGACACGCGTCTACCGTCTAGGAAATAAAAATTTCATGCAAAATTCGCGCTAGAGGTTTCGCCTTTTGTATTTACATATTTAGTTTGAGATACGTAATGGTATCCCTGTCTCGCTTATACGCGCGTGTCGCGCGACAGGAATGCATACTCGTCGGTAGCGTCTAGGTAGCGTCTAGGTAGCGTCGCTCGGCGCTCGACGCTCGACGCCAGGCAACCGTGGCGTCCGTCGCGTGGCATCGCCGCTGTACGATTCACAGAGGAGAAAGGAGTGTTGCAAGAACAAAATAGAGGATTTTCCGTGCTTGCCACCGGTAATTTTTCATCTTCTACCTCTTCCTCATATTGTTACTATTATCATCATTCATTGGCGTAGGCTCGCTTATCGGTATATTCAAATTCTACTAAAGACCGTGTACTAGAGCAACTTTCCAAACGGGAGGGTATCGTATATCTCGACCGAATTCGAAACAACGCCAGACCATTGGTGCCTCGGAAAACCTTCCACCGGAGCCGACCAATGGCAATGTCTTATTGAGCACACTGCCCAAACGTCGATGCTTTACGACATGTCACCGCCCTTGGAATCAGTTGGAATAGCAGTCATCTGCAGTGTCTGCAGTGTCTGCGCTCGTCGCAGCTAATCGCTATTGGCCGTATCAGCAGTTGCTAGTTCGTGACAGAAGGCAGCAGTCAAATAAGCGTAGCTTGTCGAAGCTTAGTGAAGCTGGTGAAGCCAGGTGAAGCTCACAGAGCATACGGATTGCAGAGCAGTGCAGAGTGCTCTTTCGTTTATACCGTTTATGAGCTGCGTGATACTTCTATTTTCATGATTCTCATTGAACTCGAGAGGATTGGTAATGCGCGCGAACACCTCGTTTAGACGATAGTGTTGACGAGAAAGCGGACCGTCGCCCTGAAACAGATTGAGACGTTTCTTTTCATTGAAAACCTCTGGTCGCACCTCGAACGTTGAGAAAATGTCTTCGCCCGGTGTCGATCCCGCAGTCCCAACCCAACCGACGATTGAAGAACCTCCGGGCGGTGAGCCAAAGCATATTGACAGTAGACTCGGCAGAATTTCCGACGGGGAGAAATCGAAATTTCCGAAAAGCGAAGAAAGGACGTCCGACGAGGAAGCAAAGCCTGACGCTCGGAAGTCAAAGCTGTCCTCTGTATTGTCAGACGCTGCGAGGATCACCAAGAGCGACACCGGACAGGACGGAGTAATTGTAAAATGACGAGAGTGACAGAAACGTATTAACGTCGGTGTGAATATTTTCTTGAAAGACATTTGTCTCTTGCAGAATTCCAGTACACCGTCGGACCTTTCCACTGGAGCTAACAGGGAACAATCAAAAACTGTTAGCACTGCGGATAACACAGCTCTAGTTGCCGACCATTACAATTCCCTCGAAGAGAAAGGACTTTCTCAAAGATCTCAGAGTCGAATACTATTTATGAGAAATTTTAACAACTGGATTAAGAGCATGCTCATAAGTATGATTCATCTGCGATGGAATCAACAAATCTATGTTTGCGACAGTAAATTATGCTTATATTGTTTCCTGCTTCTCTCTCTTTTCTCTGAAATTGCAGATGAATACCTTGAAAAAGTACGTCAGGATAAAAGTCACGGTGCCCCTCTGAAGGTCCTGGATATGTGCTGCGGAAAGGGAGGAGATCTTCTCAAGTGGAGAAAGGCAAACATAACACATTTAATCTGTGCCGATATAGCAGAATTATCGGTCGAACAATGCCAGACAAGATATAACGACTTGGTTGGTAGAAACACCAGTGACCGTGGATTTGCTCCCGTTTTTACAGCCGAATTTATAACTGCCGACTGTACAAAGGTATCTATACGTGGAGCGTTTCTATGCAGGCACGGTACATCTGTGTTTCGTTCAGAGTTCTTTTGATACGCAAAATTATTGCTGTGCAACGTTTTGCATTACGATCGAGATCACGGGCAGCTAATTATTGCCAGAGATTTATCGTGCTGCGGAAATGCTCTAAAATATCTAAAATTCGCATGGCAATGGAAAGTCGTGATAAAGAGGAGTTTCAGGTTCGTCTACGAGAAAAGTACAAAGATGCCAGCGTACAGCTCGATTTTGTCAGCTGTCAATTTGCGTTCCATTACAGTTTTGAGAGTCTGCAACAAGCTGAGTGTATGCTGAGAAACGCGAGCGAGAGTCTCAGGCCTGGAGGTTACTTCATTGGAACGATACCAGACGCGTACGACTTGGTGTATGTTTAATGGTATCCTAACTCTTTCGACTTTAACGAGACAGCAGCGGCATTAAGTGTATTTGGTAATCAACAGTTCACGATGGCAAAAGTGCGAAGGCAACAAGTTTGGCAACGACGTGTACAACGTCGAGTTTCAATGCGAAGAGAAGACTAAACCACCGTTATTCGGTGCCAAGTATAATTTCCATCTGGAAGGTGTAGTCGATTGCCCGGAATTTCTCGTACACGTGCCGACCCTCTGTAAATTGGCTGGAAAGTTTGGCCTCGAATTGACCATGTTCGACAGGTGCATATCGTCCTATCCCTTTCGACGAACGTATAATAATGGCAACATTGACTTTTGTAGATTTGAGAACTTTTACGAGCGAATGAAAGACGAAGGCAGATCGCTTCTTGGCAAGATGCAAGCTCTGGAGACGTATCCACCTTATCACGAAGCTCCTCTGCTTGGTCAAAACCCACAGGATTATCAGCACGCGATTCAGTATATGCAAAATTCGACGGGTCATCGCAAAATTGGTACGCTCTCTCAATCGGAGTGGGAAGCCACCTGTAAGTATTCAGTCATGAAATTTCGTAGATGCGAATCTCGAAATCGTCCTGTAACATGTCATTCGGATAATTGTCCATTTCTTTTAAGCTCTTTACGCCGTGTTTGCCTTTCAAAAAATGAGAACTACGTGGAACGCGGATGGGAAGCCGGAATACGTCAAGCTGTGAAGCCGTAAAGAGAAGATCACTTTTGTGTGTACGCGTTGTGTGCGAGCGCGCGCGCGCGCGCGCGCGCCTGTGTGCGTGTGTCTGTGTCACGAGAGAGATAAAGAGATAAAGAGAGAGGGAGAGGGAGAGGGAGAGCCATGGGACTAGTAACACGCGCTGTGAGAGCAAAGTGTACCTAACACGTGCGGTCGTGAATTTTAAATTGTACAGACTATTTTGTTACTGTAAGAATTCATAGACAATTAAATATAGTATATATTAAGAATCAACAGGATTTTTACAGGACAAACTTTACTTTATTTGCTTCTGTCATGCACCTCTTCTCTTTCACAACAGTTCGGTTCGATATCGTTACATTATTTGATGCCACTGCATAGGTTCATCAATGTCGCCCTCAAGTAACGACGATAGAACTTTCTCGGTCCAACAACCTATGTATAAAAAAATAAAATTACTACAATTTTTCAATACAATCTATATGCGGAATGAATCAATGATATTGTATTTTATTACGACGCATACATAGGTTCTTTCATCACCATTCGTTTCATTGTCCTCGAGGCAATGTATCCTTTCGAACGAAAGCTAAAGGAGCTCGGTAATCCACGATATACCCGGATTCGTACACTGAATCATGCACGGCTGCTTGGTATAATGATCTGTGAAGTGCTAGAAGATGCATGCAGTCAGATGAGTAAGAAAAAAATGCCAATAGCCAAGCGAAAAATATGCAGTAGCAGATAACGGGCACGTTAAACTTATCTTAAATTTTCGATTATCCCTGATTTGTGAGAGGCTGCGCGAATGCCCATTCACTTGCATCGACGCTCACTTCCTTCCAAGTATTCCCAGTTGGAATCATTAATTAACGGTATCATTAGCGTTTCGCGCTACTTCTTATGACCGAAGGAATATAGTTCAGGTGGCAATTTTTACGATATTACGAAAAAGTCATCCTCATGGGTTACGTATGTCCGTCACAGAGTTATCCGTAAGCGCTAATCCACGTCCGAAAGTCAACTTTCGAACGTTGGATAACTTTGAGATACCTTTCTGGCCGACATGTGTAACCACCCACAAGGATGAGTTTTTCATAACAACAACAAAATTTCTATCTGCGAGGGTTGGTAGAGGGTCGGGAAGGGGAGAAGTGGGCGGCACTCCGGGAACACGAAGAGCTTTACTTACGATCATTCAAGGACTTAAGGTAATGAATAATTAAAAATTGATGGATGCATTCGCTCGTAAAATTGGAATGTTCGAACTCGACACTGACCAACATATTCGACGCGTGTGTCTTCTTCAGTTTTGGATTAATCCTCGCAGGATGGTGTCCAAATCATTGTGAATCTTGCGAAATATGTATGCTCCCAATTTTGTTAAGGAAAAGAGTTTCTGCGACAATCATGATGTTCAGATTATTTTCGTTAACACATTACTCGCATGACAACAATGCGGAGACTCCAGCGTCTCGCTCCTTGCTCCCGAAGTCCGCCGAGGCTGTCAGCATGGACCAGGGGGCCATCTTCCAAAACCAACTCTCGCGCGCCAGAGTATCATTCGGTCTCTGTTCATCGACATGCACTCGACAGCAACAGACCGATACTCTCTAGAGTCCAAGAGTAAGATTTTTGAACATATCCCCAGGACAGACGCCACTTGAGACGCCAGAGGATGCAAGACCGCGCCGTACCACAGACGCCGTACAGCGTTGCGCGCGGAGAAATATCAGCGGCGAATACGAAGGGAAAGAGGAAGCCAGAGTGGGCGGAGCGATAGCGCACATGCGCACTTGCGTTTTTCTGGCACTTAGACGGCCGAGCGAGCGTTCTGCAGTCTTGCGGAGTAGCGAGCGAAGTAACTGGTGTGCGTGTCCTCCTCGGTGGATCTCGGTGTTAGCTGCTAGCTGTTAGCTCTCACTGCCAGAGTCTATCAGTTGCGGTCATACGTGAGAAATGGAGCTCGAGCAGGCCGTCCCGCGGCCAAATTCCGAGACGGTAAGTGGATATTTGCGACGTATTTGCTAGGGCGCGTCTACGTAGGTACTCAGTTTTTTGATAAAGCACGACATTCGGGCACTTTTCTCTTGGTAAGTGCTTCGGGCAGGGACGCGAAATTTTTCTAAGTCCCAAAATGGCGTCTGCGGCTAAGTCCCTACGTAGCCTTCCTTCGATGCCCGGTGTAACTTGTGGACTCTGTGGCCTAGAATTTAACAGGCGACGTTCATCAGACGGCCACGTATGTTTCCCTCTGTATTTATGCCTCTGTCTGTTTGCTGTTTTTTTTTCTAGGAAAAGCGGGCTAAGGAGAACAGCAGTGCCGCCGGGAATCATGGAGGTAAGCCGTTAGCATTTAGGCATTCGGACCTCGCTCAGAGGTGGAAGCTACGCTCGAAAGTCTGAGTCTGCCACGAAGAGTCCAAGCAGGATGAGATGAATGTTTACATATGTAGGAAGGTCGAGAGGAGCTCGAGACACGTGTTTCGACCTTCACGATGAAGCCTGCCTTCCGAATTTTTCTTTACTTTTTCACTCTCTCCCCCTCCTGCGTTTATCTTTTTTCGTCTCTTTCTCGATGCCTTCGCATGGAAACGCATTTCTCGATGATTCCCTTGGCTCTCTTTTCGTCGAGTTGATCTATCGTTTCAAGTGTTTCATACATTTTACGCGAACGGTCTGACGTACCGATAAGTACGTTCCCTTATGGTGCATCGTTGCTCAACGTTCAAATTCTGCTTGGCTGTTCTAGCCGAATAAATAGAGTATCAATTATTTTGTCTTCCCTATGAAATAAATTCTTTCTCGCACTTGAAAGTCGACGCGGTAATTCTAATTCTAATAGTAGTACTGTAAATGCATTCCGACATAAGACTATCTTTTTGGGAATCCGTTTCTCGATGGCTTGCTATCTAAATAGCGTCTCCAAAAGGTTACATAGATCTCGCGCTACGTCCTCACATACGTGTTCTCGCAGAATTCTACACAGCTGTCATCTCCTATTCGGGATACAAGTCTGAATCCGTCTCAGATGTATCCTAATTTTGTCTTAATTCCTGCTTTTTAAAAACTTCTTCACGACTACTGTCGCATAAGTACGGCTCGTTTTCCTTATGTTCTCTCGCATTATACAGATTACAGAGATAGATATTACAAGGTGCTTTGCGTCAAAATGAAATGAAACATGAATACAGCATGCGCTTGCAGTATTGATCTGAAATCTTAATGCTGAATATTACGTAGTGATAATAATGATGCTATGCAAGTTTGCAAATAAATACAAAATTCTTTCCAGATGCTCATATGAATGGCATGTCCAATGGGTTCGATAGAAGGAAGGAGCACAGATCGGAGCATAGGGACAAGGAAAAGGAACGCTCTCACAAGTCGGAACATAAGGAGAAAGACAGGAGTAAAGACAAGGAGAAGAGTCATAAGAGTGAACATCGCGACAAGGACCGTCATAAACACAGTTCCACTTCCAATTCCACCAAGGATAAGGATAAGCATGGTGGCAGTGGCAGTAGCAAGGATAAGGAGAAAAAGAGTAGCGGTTCATCCAGCAAAGATAGAGATCACAAGAGTTCCAGTAGCTCGCTGGGAAAAGACAGAGATAAGGATAAAGTCAGGGATCGAGATCATCATCACAAGTCAAGCTCCAGTTCAAAGGATAAGGATAAGTAAGGAGAATTCCTATGGTTTTTCGGAGTAGCAGGGAGTGTATGCGGCTGCATATTGTACTTTTGGAATTTCAGGCATCATAGCAGCTCCAAGGACAAGGAGAGCTCTGGTAAGGACAAAGAGCGAAGCAAAGAGAAGGACAAGCATAAACATGGTTCTTCGGGCTCGAGCTCGCGCGACAAGGAAAAGGACAAGAGCATCTCCAAGGACAAAGACAAGGATCGGAAGCATCCATCTGAAAAGGATAGAGACAGGCACACCTCGTCTCATACCACGTCGGACAAAGAGAAGCACCGATCGTCGGAAAAGGATAAGCATGGCTCCTCTGATAAAGATAAACATCGCCACGATAAGGACAGGGATCGTCATCGACACGATAAAGAAAAACGTAGGATAATCGAAAAATATGTAAATTACGCACTAATGACAACTCAGTATGGCGTCAATGTCTTTTTACGAAAACTTGCAGCAAGGCATCGAGATGACAAGGACAGAAAGGACAAAGTGAAGGAGGAACCGCGGATTAAGGACGAATCGGAAATTAAGACTGATTCCGAGGAGAGACAGGAATATGAACATAACGATGGATTTAAACATGAATTCAAGGAGGTGCGTTTCGATAGGCTTGCTCTTTCTGACAATCTTTGGTGAGAGTTAGCGGTGAATGTAAATGTCATGTATTCGATTCATATCAACAGGAGCAAGTATCGCAGGAGGAACTTGAGGACGAGGATGATAGCGGAGGTGAGCAGCCTCTCTACATTAAGGAGGAGGAAGACGACGAGGAAGAGGGCCCATCTCGTGAAGTTGAGGATGCCAGTTTAGATTCAACCGATCTTAATGACACGCGTCTCTCCGAGCTTCACAATACCACGCTTAAAACTGAGAAAGACTCGGACGAGGACGTGCCGTTGGTACGCAATTTCATAATTCACATTCTTTCACATTCACATCACAGTAGCCGCGTAGCAATGCTTATCGAACAATCTTCACGTCAGTGATCATTCTTTTATTCTAGCCATCGTTATTATTTCTGTATTTCGGTGTCAAACTGTCCACCTAAATTTGACGGTATCGAATTTCTTGCAACTCTCTGTCCACGTACGATGTCAATGTGCGGTGCGAGCACAGATTTTGCTTTCACGATAAATATGCGGAAATGGACGGTGACGTTAGGCGCAGCTTAAATTCTTCAAGATTGTCCAACGAAAAAGTCACAAAATCCTTTCTCTCTGCCATTGTTTCTATAAGTTCTTGTAATTCTCGTGACATCGTAAACAATACCGAAGAACATGGTCACGTTATTTTGGTTCGTAGCCGTAATCTGCGCTCGAACGAGATACTTTTAAGCATTTATTGACACAACCAAAATTTTCTGAAACAGTACGCGAGAACATCCATGTCCTCGCCGACAATCAAGAGAAAAGTCGAATCGACAGACGAGGAGGAAGATTTGCCCTTGTCGTCGCGCAAGAAGCCCAAGAAGGAAAATATCAAGACGAAGAAGAAGAAGAGGAAGTATGCCGACGACGAGGATGCAGAATACGAGGACGCAGAATACGAGGAGGTGGAGGAAAAGGCGAGTAGTCACCTCGTTACACCGTGTAACCTCCATCTATTTTTTTTGTTTTTCTCCTTCACAATACCATGTCCCTAGAACGAGAAGTTTGACTCACAATCAGATATTTAGCCTCGGTACGAGGGAAACAAGGAATAAGGAGAAAATAGAAAAAGAATCCTTGATCCACCAATGAGCGCTGTGTGATTTCATGTAAATTGTCAAGTTAACGACAAGAATCCCCGTCGCGCGATGCTTGGAATGGCATCTCTTACTTAGAAATTACGATAATTTGACGAGGAAGGACCTAGTACGATCCTTGATTCCTTTATTTTAGAAGCCGAAGAAGAAAAGCGCGAAAGCCGTCAAAGCAGAGAACACTCCGAGTCCCAGAAAGAAGAAGAAGGAAGAAGAGGCACAAGATGTATGGAAATGGTAAGTGTCGTTAAGGGCATCGAGGCACAATCGTTCAAGTCCCTCTGCGAACGATGCGGCACCGTTGGCCATTCACAAAAGTGGTTAATCGTAATCGTCTTGTTCTAATCGTATGGAACCTGTCGCCACAATAATTTTCGGATCGCTTTGTCATTTATACAACTATTCGGTAGACCAGACGTTCAACCTACAAAAATTCAATAACTTCATTTTCACACAGTCGAAATGTAATGATTCTTGGCTCGAATGCGTCATCTTCCTATTTTAGCATTTATTTACGTTATTTTATGGAAAACCACGTGCGATTTTGGACAAACTTTTAAAAAGCCACACCGAACTCGTCGATCGACTATACATATGTCTCTAGATAATTCGTTGACGATCTACCCGTAAGAGATAATAACCACGTGGTTACCTAACCTAACCTAACCTAAATTAACATGACCTCACCTTAAATCTTTCCGTACTTTCTCTGTGTTTGTCGCCCGTGAACGTTCCCGATTGTATTAGAATGAGTTCATTTATCGCGGTTTTCATTGGGTTTGCAACCGTCGGAATACTTAAAAGTATTGGACGAAAGTATCGGGCTCGTAGCATCGACACATCGTTTAGGTTATGTTTCTACGGGCGTATTAATGTTGGGCCGTGCAGCGGGCCTATTGAAAAAGAGTGAGCGAACGGTGCTGCGAATAAGAACGTGCTGGCGAGGATGCGTGCGCCCGGAGACACGAATTATATAGATTATTATGTTTTCAGGTGGGAGGAGGAGAAAAAGAACGACGGTACGAAGTGGAATTTCTTAGAGCACAAGGGTCCCGTTTTCGCGCCGTTGTATGAGCCTCTGCCACCCGACGTTAAGTTCCATTACAACGGCAAAGAGATGAAGCTGAGCCAGGAGGCGGAAGAGGTAGCGACATTCTACGCGCGCATGTTGGATCACGATTATACCACGAAAAAAGTGTTCAACGAGAACTTCTTTCATGATTGGCGCGAAGTCATGTCCGAATCGGAACGAGCGAAAATCGTGGATCTCAGTAAGTGCAATTTTAAGGAAATGCACGCGTATTTCGTGCAGAAGAACGAGGAGCGCAAGGCCATGTCGAAAGAGGAAAAGAAGAAGATAAAGGAACAAAATGAACAGACGCAGAAGGAATATGGATTTTGCATCATCGACGGGCACAAGGAAAAAATTGGTAACTTCAAGATTGAACCACCAGGCTTGTTTCGAGGTCGCGGCGAGCATCCAAAAATGGGAAAGTTGAAGAGGAGGGTCATACCTGAGGACGTGCTCATCAATTGTTCCAAGGATTCGAAGATACCGAAGCCGCCTACGGGCCACAAGTGGAAAGAGATCAGACACGATCCTAATGTGACGTGGTTGGCATCGTGGACGGAAAATATTCAGGGCCAAGTCAAGTACGTCATGCTAAATCCTTCGAGTAAGTTGAAAGGAGAGAAAGACTGGCAAAAATACGAAACGGCCCGAAAGCTGGCGAAGTCAATCGACAAGATTCGTGCCGAGTATCGGGAAGACTGGAGAAGCAAGGAGATGCGAATAAGACAGAGAGCAGTTGCGTTGTATTTCATTGATAAATTGGCTCTCAGGGCTGGCAATGAAAAGGACGAAGACCAGGCGGACACAGTCGGCTGTTGTTCGCTACGAGTCGAGCACATATCGTTACACGACCAAAAAGACGGGAGGGAGTACGTGGTGGTATTCGACTTCCTTGGTAAAGATTCAATCAGATACTACAACGAAGTGCCTGTCGAGAAGCGCGTCTACAAGAATCTTCAATTATTCATGGAGAATAAATCGCCAAGCGATGATCTCTTCGATCGATTGAATACGACTGTCATGAACAAACATCTTAACGAGCTAATGGAGGGACTTACTGCCAAAGTCTTCAGGACGTACAACGCGTCGTGGACCCTTCAACAGCAGTTGGAGAAGCTAACGAATCCCGATGACACTGTCGCGGAAAAGATTCTCTCGTACAACAGAGCGAATAGGGCTGTCGCCATACTGTGTAATCATCAACGTTCAGTGCCAAAGACACATGCGAAGTCTATGGAGAATTTAAAGGCTAAGATCGAGGCCCGAAAGGAAGCTGTTGCCGAGGCCGAGATGCAAGTGAAGGACGCTAAGCGCGATGCCAAGCACGGATCCGTCAAGGAGAAATTGTACGTGATCTTGTTGAAATCGTTCGTGAAGTTGGAAAAATATATTTTGAGAGTGGGATGAGCATGTAAAATTCTCTGTCGGTAGGTTGTACGAGAAGAAGAAGAAGCAACTGGATCGACTGAAGGAGCAGTTAACCAAGCTTGAGGTTCAGGCCACTGACAAGGAGGAGAACAAGGAAATTGCCCTGGGAACATCCAAGCTGAATTACCTCGATCCGCGTATCTCCGTTGCATGGTTAGTATAGGCATACGTTTCTTTACGTTTCTTAAAAAAAAATTTTTTTTATATATATATATGATAACGAATCGTCACGATATGGATGAACGTTTTCTCATCGTCTATTCAGGTGCAAGAAGTACGACGTGCCGATTGAGAAGATATACAACAAGACCCAGCGGGACAAGTTTCGGTGGGCGATAGATATGGCGGGACCCGATTACGTATTTTAACCCCCCCAAACGTAATTCTTTTGTTACACTACTTTGACCCACCCGTCTCACCTCACCGCCGATTAGTGAATTTTTACTTTTAATACGGAGAGTCACGACGGCAGACTGTTTTTCTCCCCTTTCTTCTTAAAAGTTTTTGTTTCTCTTTTTCTTTTTCTTTTTTTTTTTTTTTTTAATACCGAGCTTGGGACTGATTTATGGTAGCCAGGGAAGGGAACATAAAGAAAGGAGAGGCGGAAGAAACTAACGTGTGCGCGTATTTTAAACTGACAGGCGGTGTACTGACTTTCCGTTCAAGAGACTTTATATATATCGAATGTAATTAGTATTTCCAATCGTGAATCATTCGCTAGGCAATCGTGTTGCACAGAAATTCCAGTGATGGATTCCTTCGCGCAGGGCACAATAGAAAAATGAAATTGGCTTGACACGGACGTTCAGGTTAGGTTTGAGAATTTAGTTAGTAAGTAACGGGATAAAATCTTAATTGGATTAGATAGAGAATCCTCGTGGGTGTGCGAATCGTATGAGAATAGCGTTGTAAATAGAAAATTTTAAGGAGAGACTCGTTCGCTCTGCCTTGCGTGTAGAGAGGCCCGACCCTGTCGATGAGTCATGGCGTACCGAGAGGAGATCGTTCGATGTATGCAGTCTCCGCGTGCTTTAACTTATTTAATTTAATTGGATCTTGTGACTTAATAACAAATGGACGTGAATAATTCCCACGTGTTTAGGGTATCCAACGAGGCTGTTATACATGGACGGGTTTCTTCCCTTGTCTCGGTATTACCTGGTCTCGAAAAGCTAAAGGAATTACGGTGTTATCCAAAGATAACTCTTCGAAGAGGCAGGCTACCACTCGTTGCGATTTCAGTCTTATAGGAATCTAATTTTAGATTAAACTCACGTGAATGGAGATATGTGCTTTTAATCGTCATGTAAGTACGTCACTCGGAAACGCACGTTACTAGCAATTATGTTAATGATGCGTTAACGCAAGGATCAGCTGGTCCGCGGATGCAATGAGAAGCTGTAATAAATATTCGTTGGTACGTCTCATCGTGATCGCGTTACTCTCATTCGTTATTGCATGATGATATCGTGAAATGATGAATGACACGGCGGGATACTCCGATGTTTTTTGGTTTTTTTTTTTTTTTTTTTTTTTTCCTTTGCTCTCATCGCTGATGGTGTTAACGTATGTCCTCTTATTATTTTGACCTTTGACGCGAGAAATTTTGTAAAAATAATTTGACCATTTGGAGTCGCACCGTAGCAATGGAGGAGGCACAGCGGCAGTAATGTGTTCACCTTGAAACTCATGTCAGTGTTACGCGTGCCAGGAGTATCCTGCGTCGATATTCAGAGTCCAGCTGTCGACATTATATTTAACCTCGGAATGACAATTATTCTGATACACTTATATCGTATGCACATAGGTATAAAAACTACATTTACACGGATAATTATATATAAATATATATATTTAATAAAA
Source organism: Syrista parreyssii (assembly GCA_030142615.1). Classification (NCBI taxonomy): domain Eukaryota; kingdom Metazoa; phylum Arthropoda; class Insecta; order Hymenoptera; family Cephidae; genus Syrista; species Syrista parreyssii. The sequence goes on along the minus strand of JARQTG010000131.1, from coordinate 15,205 downwards.
AGAGGGAGCGATGCTAAAGTTAAAATTAATCTACAACAATAAAATGGAACGGTGGTTCTCGATGTACCATTGATAAGTGTGCAGCTAACGGAAGAAATTCATCTTGGGGATGGAGGTTGTTATTTTCAAACAAGTTGCACAAATAGTACACACAGTAATTGCAGAGTGCGCGCGTGTCCTGCGTGTTTCAATGATCGCTAATGCAGGCCAAACTGTAGGCCAGACAGCAAGCAGAAACAATAAATGGCATTAATGGCACGAAAATCACTGTTCCGCTCGACTGCCAATCCGTAGATGATTCATCTAACAGTTAATCCGCCTGGCACACTTTAGCAGGTCGGTTTCTCGAACGTACATGTGTATCACCTAGGTATTATAGATTTTTATTAAAAAAAAAAAAACAAAAACAAAAAACAAAAAAACAAAAGAAAAAATAAACAAAAAAGTCGTAAGGAAGCATTTATATCGGCCAGGCATTCAATGTCTCGCGTATGAAATTTTCTGTACCTTAAGTGTATTTTGTTAGAGCGCACGGCAAACGGTGTCGGCAATGGAAGAGAAAATAATTATCTCGTGTATCATTGTCTGGCGTTATTATCAAGATATAATTAAGCTCAACAATTGAAACGAATACATACGTGGCGGGTGGGGGTGTGGGGGGGGGGGGTGGGAGGAGAAAGTCGTGTGCGCGTTCAGCGACGATACAAGAACGGTGTCAAGCAACGGCAATATCCCTTGACGTTCACGGGTCTGTTCGTGTACATCAAGCAACATTATAATTTTATTCGCGGTTAAAATTTGTCTTGGGCAAGTAAGAGAAAAACGCTGTGATGGGCAGCGTACAGTTTGTTTGTCGGCCGAATTAACGAAGGTGCGCGATACGTTTAAGTCGCTCCAACGCCCAACGAACAGCGAATTGTGAGCCGGCTGTCGCGCGCACTTATTCGCGTAGCCCGAAAGAAACGCAACGACCAATAAAGCCGCAAGAACAGCAGTGGACGAATTAGACTCGAGCGGCAGCGATAGATTTGTAAAAGCGACGTTGAATCGAGCCACCGTATGACGCAGAGCTCCGGACTTTCGTAATTCCTTGGCGCGTACATCGGACGTTAACAACGTTCTTGACAATTAGCAATTATTTATCTCGTCGCGCACGAACCATCTCGCTCGCCAAAGTACAAACTGCGCCTGCACAAGACGCCTCGGAGTGCGTGTGTTTGTTTCTTTTTTTTTTCTTTTTTGGGACAATGTCGTTTGTGTGCAGTACAGGAATAAGAATAAAACAAAAGAAATGCTTAGTACAGAATTGAACTCGTGTATTTAATTCACTCAACACCACTCTCTTCTGTGACGCACTCCTCGGAACGATCTGCCGTCTCTCGTACGACGCTGCGCGTTCGTATCGGCGGCAGGTACTTTCTTTTTTCCACTCCAATCAAGATCTTTCTCTTATTCGCTCAACTCGCTCAACTCGCTCGACTCGCCTGCGTTTACGAGTCTACCATTGAACGTTACAGCAGCACTATATTATTACTCTACATTGCCTGCGGCGTTAGACGGTATAGGAATAAATTATCGAAAAACGTTTCGTCCATGCTTCTTCTGGTAATGATTGTAATAATCGTAATAATAGTGGTAATCGTAGTGCAATAATAAACGTTGCGTAATACTAATAAATATTAAATAATGTAAAAACTCTAACAAACATAACAGATCGTAAAGATAATAAGTTTAAGGACAGCTTCATCCCGTGACACAGGGCAAAGATACATTTTATGGGTTTTCCTTAAATATCAAGTGTGCGTGTACGTGACGTTGGATGGAGAACAGAGGGCAGCCTATGTAGGGGGCGGCATTCCTCAAGAGTGTCACGGAATGAATAACAAAGAGTCGAAGGAAAAGCGTGTGGAAGAAATCGAAGGAATAAATGGATTACAAAAAAAGAGAAAAAAAAAGAAAGAAAAAACGAAAGCCCGTTACGACCGCGAAAGAAAAATCTCAATTAATTTTTAAATATTTGAGCACTACGCAAGTAATCGCCGATCCCTAGTCGGAGGACTAGGTTCGGGATACGTGTGCATACGCATGTATGCACGTAACGTGTCTTCCGTCGATTGTTATCAAACTATCCAAGAGACGGACGATGAACTTTTACGACGTATCAAATTTGTCGGTTCGCTCGTTACTCACGTTCAAGCGTTTATCTGCCTTGAAAGATTCGAGGGAGGCCTGCGGCGAGTGCAGACCAGTGCCTCGGAGAAAACAAAAGATTCGACGCACGGGACAATACGTCGCAATACACATTTTCACTAGCTAAAGGAAGAGAAAGAAGAAAAATATCTAGTCAAGTGCGAAACACCTACACTTGGGACTTGCAAGGAGACAGATAGAATCGATCGAGCAGAGTGATTTATCATCGCAGCAAACACAAAGTAACGATTCTACATCGGCGCTCCTAGAATGTCCTACTTCCTAAAACGCTACAGTCGTAAAACGCAGGGAGCACGCATGATTAGATTACACGTTCTATCCTCGAGTAGGAAATTGCGACGTTGCTTTGTGATTGCTGGGAATTGCGATCGCGCATGCTGTTCAAGATTGCAAGATCCTTAACGCAGGCACTTGAGTATGTTTCTTTCTGTATGCAGGACGGAACTATTCTGCAAAAGATGTGCCTCGGCCTGCTCGATTACAACGAATATAACAGTATATGCTTAAATATAGAAAATATATCCGGTTACTCGGCCGAAACGTACCACCTGAACGTGGCTTTGTCGTAGGAATATCAAATGGGCGCGCGCCAACTTCGGGCGGTGCTATTGGGCCGAGTAACCCGCTACAATCACATTGTCACATTATTTTTTGGCATTAGTCGGTACAGTCGCAATTTGCTCGTATCGCGTCACGGATGAACGGAGTTGTCCCAGCAGCAATAACAGTAGCAGTAGCGATGGTAGTGGTAGTAGTTGAAGTACTTAGACTAGATATTAAGCTAACAGAGAATTACGAATTGGCCTTTAAGCCAATTCTCTTGATACGCGTGTCTCTCGTTGCACGCACGTTAATTAGTTTTGAGAAAAGCATCCGGGGATGAAGATTTGATTTCAAGCCGCCGTCGATCAATCTCGCACTCGGAACAGAGCCAATGCCAGAGCGAGATTACATAAAAAGTATTTTCATTGACGCATCGACTGTTTCTTGCGATTATACATTTGGTTTTTTCTTTGCGTTGCACTCGGATGCACGACAAATCGTTGCGCTCCATACGGGATCGTGGATCTCGGCATTATCGGTGGGTGCATATGAATCGGAGTAAAGGGAATCCGACTGCTGCATTTCTCGTGTCTAAGGGCCGCAAATAGGTGGAAGGGGCGAAGAACCGTAGCAGAGATGATAGACGGGAATGAATAGAGCGACAACACTCGAGAAAACAAGCGGGAGCACCGGATGTCGCCGGTGGCATCGGCCCCTAAGTACTCGTACACGGCAGTAAAGTCGTTTGCGATGTCTACGCGAAGCCACGGCAGCTAATCTCGTTAAGCTAAGATCCGCGACTGCAAGAGACTGATTCACACGTGGAGCAGCTTCTCGTCGTAGTTCGCGAGTAAACGAGCATACAGAAAGAGCGCGCTAACGGCTGGGCGACGAGAGGAAGCGCGTGTTCGGGATTCTTTATGATTAATTATAGGACAGACGTCCGACGGGTCCATTGGTCAAGGCAGCTTTGGAAGGCCAGAGGCGAATACCGCATTTTCCTTTCATTCGGGATCATTTTCCGTATCGCCGATCGGGAGCACCGTAACGAGACCGGCGGCCGCCACCTTTGCCTTGTACGCTTCTGGTTCGAACCAGCGAATCGGTGCCTGTTGAACAAAAACGATACACACAATAATAAGGAAAAAAATGTCGAAATTTACCTAGGATCGAGGGAACGAACCGGCGTGCGCTTACTTACCTCTTTCCACATCCTTATAGAAGCAGCATGCTTTAATCGAGAACGAGAGCGTAGCACAAAAATGCTATAATGCAGCCTGGCTCTGTTGTCTTTGTACACGACGTACTTTCATCGAATCGAAAACCATTTAGCGTACGGGTGTCGTGTACGAAGTTAGCGTAACAAGTAGAACGGACCATGTACCAGATAATGGGTTAATGAATTTTTGTGAAAACGTGGTGGTTTTATTGATAATTGTAGCACAGTCTATCGGTCAGGGTAACAGTGGTGCGTTGTCAATGTGTTATTGTAAGTGCACGTGCCAACCCGTTACAACAAGAGTTCTTTGGTTTCGACTGGTCGATGCTGAAGGCTCATAACGAACGCACCGTTTCCTTTAACAATTCACGATACGCGCAACTTCCTCGTAGACATTTGTCGTGACTACGTTCTTCATATTCGTGTAATTTGAACAAAAGAAAAAAAAAAAAAAAAAACTAAACGAAGTAAAATTACGCGTGGTTTGAACTCTATTTTTTTTTTCTTTCTTATCACGATACGCGCAGTTTCTTGGAGCATACGAATTAGCACAAAGTGGCGCAGGTCATATTTGTGAAATTAATCTCCTCCCTGGTGCCGTGTTAATCGCACGTAAGAGAGCGCGCGTTAACGTAACGGTTCGTTCATACGAATACGAATACGATTAAATTCAACGTGTTACGATAAATGCTTGGTGGGAATTTACGCGCACCGCAGCAACTTCTGTTGTATAATGGTTTCGCCCGATAGAGGAAAGAAGGAAAGCGAAATAGTAAAAAAAGAGAGAGAGAGAGAGAGAGAGAGAGAGAGAGGGAGAGGGAGAAAAGAAGAAGAAAAAACAAAAAAAAGTATCACGTCATTTACACCACGGAAGAAGTAGCACTGGCCGTGCGCACAGCACAAATATTAATACTGAATAACATGTCGAGGAACGATCGAACTCTGACAAGCATAGTAGAAAACAGCAAAGTAGGAAAGAACTAATCAGACGATATCGCTTGTGGCTCGTCAATAATCGCGCTCTTACGGGAATTTTCTTACGAATGGACTTCCGTGACGATTCTTCGAGTAAAGCGTGAAATAAAAATGTCATCGTTAACATCGTAGAAATAACTCGCGCTCGTGCGGCACGTCTAATTGCTGTGTCTGAATATGTTTGTTGAGATTCTTGCGTGTAAAGGCTTGTTAGAGTCAGCATGATCGCCAACGTGGTTGCGGTTAATATTGCCGTTAAAAGTGTCATACGTCAGGTGATTAGCATTGCTGTCGCTCAAGTGTACCTTGCGAACGATGCCGGGGCATTCCTTCTGAATACGAGTCCAGTCGGCGGGAGCCCGCTTAGCGTAGGGTCCGGTCGAACACTGCAGTAGAAACTCATACGTGAGTTCTCTATTTTCTATAAAAAAAAAAAAAAAAAAAAAAAATTACAGTATTCCCTGCGCGAAAAAGCCGTCCTTCCTCCTTCTTCGACTTACCGGCCTCGGGAGCAACAGGCTCTGTCTCGGCATTCGGACGGGGCGGCTTGTACGTCTCTTCGCTCTCTGAGGTGGCGCCACTGTCCAAACTCAAGTTTCTTGTCAGCGCGTCAGCGTTAGACGGGGTCAACGGAGTCTGAGGCGTAGTCGGCGTAGCCGGCGCAAACGAGGGCTCCTCTTCGAAGCTGAAGTATTCGACTCCACTCGCAAAGTGCTCAGAGTCCCCCGCGAAGTACTCGTCTAGGACTAATTTCGCAGTCTGCAATCGATACATGGAGATGGAGCGACCTTAAATTTCTAAGGAACTGTAACTCGCAGATGCGCGATATATACTGTATTTACCCGAACGAGATCCAAATTGCAACCCGTGATCTTGAGAGAATGATTGCCCACCGTAACTGTGTACTTGTACTCGCCGATGCTGGCGTCGTTCGTGGAGAAGCTATGGAGTAGGGTGGAACGGAATCGGGAAGTGTGCTGCTGCTGCTGCTGCTGAAGTCTGTTGCTCTCGTCGGAGGCGCTACTGTTCAAAGAGGAACTAGATCCACCGATACCGCCCTTCTCACCGCCACCAACCTGCTCCAATCTCACCGGTGATGCGTTTCGCTGGATCGTGTCTTTTATCAGATCCTTCGCGTAGCTGGAACGCAAGAGGAAACGCGTCACGTTGATGGTTGAAACGACGAATTTTACGTTTATCGGCGCTGAGAAAAAGCTTGCGTCAACATGAACTCACTGTATCTTGTCCTCGGAAGTTCCCGTTATCTGGACAAGTCGTTCTTTAGCCCCAGGATTTACTGTAAGAATTCGCACACGGATTAACGAAAATGATTGGGCCTTCGAGAGGCGAGTTAATCACGTATTAATCACAGATTAGTCTGCACTCTCGTGAGAGCTGTGAGTGGCTGATTAATGCGTTAGATGCTGAAAATGAATGTTTCCTACATTACCCGAATTATACGTCCGATATACGGCGGCGATATGCTTAGACAGCAAGTTTCGCCAGACTGAAAAGCTGAGCTCACGGTGCAAGAAAAACATTCGGTACATACGAACCGGTAGGTAGTTTCTTTCATGTGACTCGCAATGAACACGCAAAGTAGTATGAGCACGCAAAATTGATAAGAAAACATGTAAGATCCAAGTAACAGCGATACATTCCGTTCGGTTGTGTACCTTGCATCAGTAAGTCAGTGGTTTAGAGAGGCCGAGACATTCAGATCGCTCGAGCAGCAAGACGCGATGATGCGGTCATTTGGCAACTTTAAACAGACAGTCACATTACAGTGAAAACACAGTATCCATTGAATAATCATGGCGAACGAACGACTGGCACGTCGGGTCCATGAAATTATATTTTATAAGACGTGCGCGCCCTTACGTCAAATCTCACGCTGCAATCGTACGACGTTGCTTTGCGACCGATGCGCCAGAACATAGCGTCGTAAAGACGACGAACCGAGAGGACTTTTATCCTTTCACTGTAACCGATCACACTTGTTATGGGATACGTTAGCTGCGTCATGCATGGTTCACGATAATTGAACGAAGAACTGTCACAGTTACTGCAGACAGAGAGGGACAGAGAAAGAGGTAGGAAGGGAGACATTCGGCTAGGTAATGTGTAACGTTCGAAGAAATCCATATAACGCGCAAAACAAGGCCGGGGGTTCTTCGCGATAATCTCGTAGGTAAATATTAGCTGGTGAATATAGAAATGAAGGTTCGGTCAGTCGATTAATATATCTTGCAAAGGCACGAACACGATGCTGAGACGAATTGCTTGTGCGTGTCGTTGGTAGTGTTTTACCTCGCTGGAAGGAGATGATCGTCTCGCTGAGTTCCTCGATCATGTGAACCCGCCGCCCCTTTATTCCCATCACTGTTTTTGTTGTGCAAATCAATTAACGGAATATTGGGAGGAAAAGAAAAAAAAAAAGAGAGAAAGAGAGAGAAATTGGAAATTTCATCGTGAGCAAATATAATGTAGTCTCAGGACGATCTTTGTTGATCGTCTTTCAGTGGTGAAAGGACATAACTTCTTTTTTTTGGCTTACCTTTGCCAGAATCACTGTTACGTATCACGACCTCGTCCTTGCAATAATTCTTCCCTGGGATTCGCGTAGGTTTTGCGAATTTTCCGCTATTCTTAATGACTTCGCCGGGGCAGAGAACGGGTGCGGCGGTAGCTGTTGGCGAGGCCATGGGCATCAGAGGCGACGTCAGCAAGTTGGTTGGCGTGTCGGTAGCCACGATCGCTTCCCCCTGCTGCCTCGAAAAATCGTTCGACTTTTAAAGCCAACAAAAGTCACGCAAAGTGAGAGTTGACGGCGAATCGCAACTTACATTATCGAGATGCGAGAGCTTTTGACAATAGTACGCGTCCATCGAGTCGGTATGACGCCACTGTTTTGCCCTCAATTCGATAAGCTCCAGTAAGTAAACCCGGGTCGTCACGTCGAGCCTCTCGTCTTGACTACCGTTTCGAATCGCCACAAATGCTCTATCCAGCTGGTCTGTAGCACAAGAAAAGCAATCAAGGTACCTCGAGAGTAAGTCATCGAGAGTGGCGCGGTTCGCTCGTCGAGTAAATTGGCACGTGGACTTGGTAACGGAGGTGCAGGTCCGACGGAGTACCTTTGTAAATGGCTTCCAGCTGATGGGCATATAACTTGAGGTGATTGCACATGGTAACCACGTTCATTTGCAGCGTTCGATCAAAGTAGCCGTTGGACAGGTGCATCGCCACGTTGTCGATCAACGACACTATGTCCTCAACTGCGAATGGATAACGACGACGGGTTACATTATTATAATTTAAACGTAACTTTACAACAGAATCGAAGAGTCGTTTCGCTTGCTAACCGGTCGTGATCCGTCCGTCAACGGTCGAGTGGCGCTGACCGAGCTTCAGTGGCCGAGGCTTTTCGAGTTTCTTGATCGTTCTTGGTCTATTCCCAATGGTGGCCATTGTCAACTGCTTTGTAGAGGAGAAAATTGTTTTTAAATTTATTCCTTCATCATAACTGTTTGTAATGTTACGTGGTACAGTCGGTCCATGAGCTGCATGTGTTTCTTTGACAGATGGAAAACAATAAAGTCTCTAGCAGGTCATACGCGTGTTTTTGCAATAAATGTATCTTATTTTTTATACGCTACTTTACGTAAAGCCTGTGACCTGTGACTTCCTAATGATTGCCCAAAAAAAAAAAAAAAAAAAAAAAAAACACACATTGAACTCGTGGGCCGACTATGTGTAAGAGAGTATCTGAGATTTTATCAAAATTGTTAAATACATTCTCCTTTGAATAAAGCGGTGGGACATTAGGTGATGAACGATTACGCGTAGCGACATTACAATCGCAAACAATTTACATAGATGTTATCGCAGCCTGAGAGTGCAGTCTATTGACCCTCAGTACTTTCGATGCTAATGATCGAACGAGAGATTCGTAAGTCGAAGCGCAGTACGAATGAAATAAAATGATGTTGGAACAAAGAGTGCTCGTCTCATCTGTATACTGGCTAGAAAGGATAATGGTGTAGGCGCGTCGATTCGTATATCGATAACGCTTGTTGCGTGCTGCTAGACCGAAATCAATTCTGCGCCGTGGGCGCCTTAAAAATAGCTCAAGAAAATAAAATCCCAGAGACCCTTTGCAAGGCCCTTTATGCGACGACAGCTTAGGTGTGTGTGTGTGTGTGTGTGTGTGTGTGTGTGTGTGTGTGTGTGTGCTTGCACTTGGGCGAACTCGTAGGACGCAGTAAGACGATTATGAGTCTTGCTGAGGTTAGCAACGCGCTTTAGAGTATAGTACTTCCGAAGAGAAGATTATATGCACGGCTTGGAGTTATGACGATAAAAATAATTTCCGCGGAGCCCATGCGAGAGAGCGTGTAGCAATCGGGATGCTGCGGGCAGAAACAAGTAGGAGATGAGACGCGAGCGAGAAGGTGCCAGAGAGGACGAGAGGGGTCGTGGTGCGGCATGGAGGGGAAAATGTGAAGAAAAGGGAAGAGAAGGGATGGGAACGGTGTAACGGGAGGGACCGGGAGAGAGAAAGCGCAGAAGAAATAGAGTGCTAGAAAAATACAATGAAACGAGAGAGAAGGACAAATGATGTTGGATGTTGGCGCCAGCGGAGACGGGCACGAGGAAATGATTCTACGCACGAAACGTGCGCGCATCGCTCATAATGGACATGCAGGAAATCGTTGGTATTATCAGAGGGCGTACGCATACGGATCGTAGCGCTCGCGCGGTGCACGTCACGGTGAAAAATCACTATGAAATGTTTAACGAAACCACAATATTGAAGATCTGGTGATCAAAGGACGAACTACGATTTTTCACGAGACGTCAAATGTAGGGCATTTTTGACAGATGGAAGGACGAGGACGCCGTGGATGACCAGGAGAACGACGAGAACAACGCGACGATGCCGTCAAAGCGACGAGCTACACGGAAGCTTAATTAATCACGTTTCACTTTGAGTAAACTCTTACCACCTCGGCGGCCGTGCCACGGGTCTATGCTAAGCAGACAGGATGATGCGTGCCGTTGATCAACCTTTTGAAGACAGTACCGTATGCACAAGATCTCGAGTCGAGCAGGCTGGCCATCCCGAGGTGCGAAAGTCCCTGGCTCAACGATCGATTGTTTTGGCTCGCAGTGTATGCGCGGGCGGGCGATTTCAAATAACTGTTCGTATCGGCGATATTGGTGGTAAAGCGTGAAAATGTCTATTCTATGTGTTAAACGATATGTATGGCATTTCAATTTCCTCCAAAACTTGTATGTTGCATCTAGCGTGTCTCTCGGATCTTCTAGTCGTCAGACACAAGGTCCCACGGCACCGATGACTCTCTTTACTAGTATCCCCTCGGTGCTACGATGTGCGGTGCACCGAAGATCGCGATATTCAGACAATGAAAACATTTTATTAAGTCGATAATAAGCCAGTTACATAATATAATGATTCACTCGTGACACACAGGTAGATTCATTAAGGTGTAGAAAAGTCACAGATCAATTAATACTCTGCGGACTATGTACGTAGTCAATAAATTATTTCTGGTTTGTCATCACTTTGCTGAATTATTATGATATTTCGTTTGGTAGTACGCGCTAGCCTTATTGAATTTTCAGTCAGCTACCTTACAATCTTCATTTTGCTTCATTGCTGCAATCCGTACACAGTGTTACGCTAGTTGCATCCAGTTTCTCTCTTGCACTTCGCTCTGGCTGGCTTCATAATGTGTATAACATAGTAACGAGCGTGAACAGTTTTCGCTCATTTAGAACGTATTATTTTTAAATATTATAACGAAACGACAGCGTGAGTGCACTGACGCAAACTTTGTTAGATTAGTCGATTAGTATTGTATTGGATTTGAGGTAGTGTTTTCAATGTAATCCTATTGTCTTGTTGTTATCTGTTGCATACGGATATGTTTTTCATTGGGATAGCTTCGCGCACGCGGCGATGCACTACGCGAGTAACAATACAATTTCCATAAGTCGTATTTGCGCGTAACCGGGCTATATATATATATATATATATATATATATATATATATAAAGACAAAATTGCTCTACCGTGCGCCTCATACGTGTCTCTTTTTATCCGTTTCGCCTACACTCTTTAAATGTCAACCTCGGTTGATAATTTCAGATTGACAGATCGATGAACTTTGCGTGCTCCTAATGTACGTCCAAGGAGTTCCTGATTTTCGTGTAGCCGATTCGTCAAATTCAGAATATTGCGAACATGCCGATTCCATGAATAAGTATTGCTTGTGAGCGACGATAGTTACGCATTAAAACCACAAGTATTTGAAATTATTAATTGCGCGGTGATTGCTATCTGTTGTTCCACAATAATTTACTGTTTGGTACCAATTTCTTCCTTTCTTCTCGTACCTGTACAGTGTCATTTAGACACTGTTTTGTATGACCCTCGGCTTTGTTGTCTTTGTTGATTAGAGCTGGCGTTTTTTCTGAAAACCTGACGTACAAAGACGTTTATTGCATCTGACAGTCGTCCCATGCATAAAGCATACAGAACAGTGTGTTTGACTTACCTTTTTTGGTTCTAACTTTCGACACTTTTCTCTTCTTAGACGAAACGGACGAAGTACTTCCAAAGTTTGTGATTTCATCACCCAATGTACCGAGAGTGGTCATTTGCCGACGCAGATGTTTCTCTTGCTTGGTTACCGGTAATCGTGTCATGTAATTCTCTTCGTACTCTGTCTTTCTTTTGTTCTCCCGGCCTAAACTGGCTTGCTGCGTGCTCCCGATCTGTGAGTCTTCGATAGGCGCATCCAAATATTCTTCGCGCAATTCACGCAGCACTGTTCCTGAAACTGCACGTCTGCGAGCTCGCTCTCTTGCCCCTCGAATCTTTTCGGCTGCTGTCTCATCTCCGTCTAAAAATCGCGAGACGCAAAAATGTAAAAAAGAAAAGAGAAACTCATATGACTGAAAGATTTGGAAACAGGACAGGGACATTTCTCTGATTGTATCACAGCGAAAGGGACTCGTACTGACCGTAGTGAACTGCTGCCAGTTTCGGTGGAACGTAAACTTTAGTTTTTCGTGACTGCAAAGACTCGATAGCACTATTAACTCGAATGTCAAGTTCGCTTTCAGATTCATCATTCGATCTCTCCATTTTAGCAACGAGGGAATATGGATGGGCCTTGAAGCTGCTGGGATCATCGATACCCGTCACGCCAGTCACTGCTGTCTTTACAAGTTTGTCTATTTGATATTTGAGCTTGTGATCTATCGGTCGAATCTTTTCAAGAACCGTTCTGATCTCAATTAGACGGTCTATGGATGGATCACCTTCGATGCGCTCTCCCGAGCACTTTCTCAAGACTATATATGTTAAATTAATAAGATAGGAAAGTAGCATGTGATATTTCACTTCTAAGAAACTGAGACCCTTGTCCGTTGAGATTTCGCCATTTCGTACACGGGTCAGCATGTTGTCCACGAGTTGATTCACCTGCAGAACGCTAGCGTTCATTTCGCCCAACAGACGAAATGCCTGTGGAAGATCACTCTGCTCCATTTCATCCGCCGCCTAAAATTACAATACACCATATGGATGGCTGCATAGAGATAAATAGTTTGCTGCCATTCTAAATTTCAATTTTTGTCATGGTTAGCAGCAGGAAAAAAATACTAAAAAAAGAGCTGTTTTTACGAATGACGAACGCGTGCAACCGTTAAACGGGGGACGGCTTACCTGAACCATCGTAAGAGAATAGTAATCAACACAGTAAATACATATCCAAATAATGAATCTTCCTATTAAATGGGATCTCCACGTGGAACGATATATTTTTCCTTATATTATCACTGTGAAGAGCTTGGTCAACGGATTATCCCAGCTGTCTGACAAATGTACTTGATGAATTTTTCAAACAAAATGTTCTTCGAACATTAAATTAATGACACTTTCTCTGTGCGTGGCGTATCAGTAATATGTAACGAAGTATTATAAACAATATGTAAAATATAATAATGGAAGACTACTCGACTCGACTTACTATTTTATTTTTTGCCACTGAAATATATTTAAGGCTGGAAAAAGCAGGACCAATCGGATAGTGAGTAGCAATTGGGCGTATGCCCAGTAGATGTCGCGGGATTCTAATTTACCAAGGGTATATTCGGAAATTTACTGCCAGTAATGCTACGTCCTTACTCATCCATACACGTGTCCGAGAGAAATGTAATTGCTTTTGCGTTACTGCTATTCGATTTCGGAACATACACGAAGTCGACGACAACGACACGAAGTCATGTGGTCCGTTCGTGCAAGCACTTTCACGTGCTCCTGAGCACTATAGGTGCGCACGAAAATGAGCCGAGAGCACAAAGTGCATGGTCGCTTCACTGTTGACTGCGTGCATTTTATCGAGACACAACGCGGTCTCGGCGCTCTCAGCTCATTTGCGAACACATCCGTAGCGCTACGGAGCAAGTAAAAACGTTTCCACGAACGTACTTATAAGGTCCGCGAATGGTGTCATTGTTCGTCGGAAATACATTTCTGAACGTATTAGATTAATGTGCGTTTTCATGTACATTCTTGCTAGAGACCGTCTTCCTCCCTGTGTTCCGACACAAGCTTTCAGTACTGGCGGTACTCTGTGTTCGTTCCGTAATTCGCTTGCGGTGCATTGCGACAGTTCTTAGACTGTATCCCGTAACTGGAACGTGGCTAGGGTTATGAAATTTCAAACCAATCATATTGGCTAATTTTTATGGAATGCGCAAATGAGTCAACATGGTTGGCTGAAATTTTGTAACCTTCCGGCACAACACTGTCCAGTGGCCTCTTCTTCCAAGGCAATGTCGTGCCGAATCCCGGACTCAGGGTCAACGCCTGTAAAGGGCCCACATGGGTCAAAGGGATCGGAGCCAGAAGCAATGTTTTTTCGAGACTGACCCCATAGGGATCCCATTCGTAACACTTAGATTTAAGAACTATTATTTATGTTTCACAGTTGAATGAAACGAAACGAGTCCTGAAGAGGAAAGTCGTCTATGTATAAGGAGCATCGAATTCTTCAATGATCAGTATCAAACAAACTTTTACGGAGGAAACAAGTGCAGCAAGAGTGAGAGAATTAAAAGTGCATCGAGGAAAAATATTTCCAATGATATTGTTTCGATCATGGCAATGTTGACGGACAGCGAATTGGAAAGTAGCATCAGATGCATCGAACCCATCGGTGTATAGGACAACCAGAGTTCACACGGACTTACGCATCATGTTCCATTGAATTTCAGAATGAAAAAATCACGGCCTTGTACGTGAAGTAGCATTGCCAATTGGGTGATAACACAATTAGAAGTTTGTTTTAATTTGACCTGAAATGGAATTGTCTTATAAACCTAATTCGATCAAAGATTGATTTTAAGCCAACCGGCATTATCGATCTGACTTAAGAAATTTGTCCAAACCTGACCTGACCTAAGGTGGTATCATTAATTTGATCTAACCGGAATTCTTTTAAATCTAATCGAATTCACGATAGATTATAACCTAACTTAATTGGTATGAGTTTTTTTTTGTTTTTAACTTGACCTAAAAAGTTTGTCGTAACCTAACTTGAGTAGTATTTGTAATCGGACTTAAGACGTTTGTTCTAACTTCATGTAATTAAAGAGTAATTCAAACCAAACCTAAGTGGAATTGTTTTTTTTTTTTTTTTTAACCTGCTTCACTGCAAGATGGATTGCAGCCTAACCTAAGTGGGAATTTAACCTAACCTAAGATATTTGTTTTAACCTAAACTCGAGTTGTACTTTAATTGGATTCAAGAAGTTTGTTCCAACTCAATGTAATGCGACAGTAATTGCAACCTAACCAAAGTGGAATTTATTAAAAATTAACCTAAGATATTTGTTGTAACCTAACAAATTCGGACTGCGCTCTATTCTGATTTGGTCCGACAAGAATTGTAACCTAACTGATATGTTTTAACCTGGCTTAAGAAATTTGTTCTAACCTGACTTAAGTGGAACCTTTAAGACCTAACCCAACAAGTTTGTTCTAACCTGGCTTGAGTGAATTCTTTAAGCCTGACCTAACCTAACCTGAGTTAAGCGGCATTTCAGCTTAACCCGACAAAGTTTGTTCTAACCTAACCTAACGTAACCTAACCTAACCTAACAAGTTTGTTCTAACCTGACTTGAGTGTAATCCTTAAGCCTGACGTAACCCAACCCAAT